>WNWK01056632.1:0-10955 GCA_009830355.1 Cherax destructor
CGGTGCTCCAAAAGTATTTATTACCCTTTCTATTTTTTTCCTAATTTGGGCTATGATTTTTGAGGCGTCAGGTGTTGTTACGCAGAAAAGTGGGAACTCCTGGGGCCAAAGGCCTTGTCTAAGGACAAAGGTAAAAGTTACACGAATCACATGTAAAACTAGGCCACCCAAGGCTATTCCCGTCAAAACAGAAAGTGCTAAACCAGCATTTCTCACTTCAATGGGTTGGTTATCAGAGGGTTAGGCAAAATTGCTATGTAGAAAATATAATTTTTAATTACTAACAATATATACACACCAGAAAAACACTCCATATTTCTCTTGGCCTAAACACCCAAACAAGGATACATAAGGAGCCGGCAGGCTGGAGAGTCGCAGCAAAACAAATAAACACATGACGTACGGGGTGGTGCGTGGTAGACACCAGACCCTACAATGCTCTACTCTCCTGCCGACACCATGTTATCCAAATTCGACAGCTCTCCACTCAGCTAACAGAGCTCTGACCATATCAGAGCCTAGGTGAGCATACTGACAAACAATAAAGGAGCCTATGGCTTGAGTTGCCTAACAAAAAAGAGTACAAACTTGGCTCCGATTCCCAGCGCCTGGACAACACCTTCCCTGCAAGCCGCTCGCTCCACGTGACTGCCCGCGCAAACCTCACCACTGCTATCCCCACACTTGGAAAATAAGTACCCACAGAATTTCGTTACATTTCCTAGTTTAAGCTACTTTACAGTACCCACAAAATGAATAACATATTTTAAAATATTATTTACATTTATGCATAGTTCTTACATTATATTTAATTATGTAATAGTTCATAAATATTTTGGCACTTTCTCCCTCTATATATATTATATTACAATGCCATCCAGAAACTTGCATAACAGGTGTCCTGTTGTTGGCATTTGCCCGCAGGTGTTTCTCGCCAAGGGAAAGACAGACGAGGTTGTCGAGCTCTAATAACAGATGTTGCTAGTGACTTGTCCCTCCTTGGTTTCACAGCCAAACAGGCATTGCCACAAAGCAGTAGGTTGTGTCAGGATCCGTTGTTGCAGGACATCTTTGACTTTCTTCAAGAGGTCGGCAAATTGCTAGCAGCTTGCGGGCGAGCTGCTTTGGAGATGTGTGTCAGCATCCTTGTGGATGTCAATTTGATTGCAGATTTTAGGTTCTCTGTAGACGTGATGTCAGGGTAGCTGTCAGCTCTCTACTGGTAGGGGCTGTTGGTTGTTCCCATTTGGAGCCCTCCAGAAGCCTATACATCCATTGTGTGAGGAATGTTGCCAGTTAAAGGATTGAGTTCACATTCCCTGTGGCACACTTGGCAGATGAAAAAACACACACACACAAACACACACACACACACACACACACACACACACACTCATACACCTTGGGGTGAGTATACGCCAAGTACGTCTCCGGAGGCACAATCAACCAGATAACTGCGGCAGCATATGGGCGACTGGCAAACCTAATATTAGCGTTCCGTTACCTAAACAAGGAATCGTTCAAGACACTGTACACCGTGTACGTCAGGCCCATACTAGAATATGCAGCACCAGTCTGGAACCACACCTGGTCAAACACGTAAAGAAACTAGAAAGTAAAAGGTTTGCGACAAGGCTAGTTCCACAACTCAGGGTCTGTCCTATGAAGAAAGGTTGAGGAAATAGGACTAACAACACTGAGGAAAGAAGGGTCAGAGGAAACATGATAACGACATACAAAATCCTGCGGGGAATCGACAAGGTAGACAGGGACAGGATGTTCCAGAGAGGGAACACAGAAACAAGGAGACACAACTGGAAGCTGAAGACTCAGATGAGTCAAAGGGATGTTAGGAAGCATTTCTTCAGCCACAGAGTAGTCAGGAAGGGAATAGTCTAGAGAAAGATATAGTGGAGGCAGGAACCATACATAGTTTTAAGACGAGGTATGATAAAGCTCATGGAGCAGGGAGAGCAGATACCCAGTAGCGGACAGCGAAGGCGGGGCCAGGAGCTGAGTCTCGACCCCTGCAACCACATAGGTGAGTACACTCACACTCACATATACACATACTCAGACAAACCTAACCTAACACATAAGATCATAAATGCCTCCCTCCAAACACACACATTTTTACAAAAGTTGGAGCTAGAGCATCCTAACAGGATAAAAAATGGGATCTCAAAAGGAGGACGTAAAGGCAAGGGAACTGAGGATGGTTGGTCTGAAAGAAGAATGGGAAGAACGGCTCAATAACAAAATGAATCAAGAATGGGAAAAAGGTTAAATGAGCTTTACAGTAACATGTTAGAAGATATCTGCAGAGAGCAAGAAGTGAGGTCACGAGCTGTAGTAGCGAGGCAAAGATACAAAGACTGGAGGAAGAAATGGATGTCTGAAGCAAGATATATAGATAGGTCCGAAAGGAGCAAGGTGACTGAAGGCAGCGAGGGGACTGAAGGAGAGGATGGAGCTAAGAAGTCTTAAGCAGAAGTACTATCAGGTCATCAGAGTGTCAGAAGATGATAAGGGAAACGTCAATTGATTGCAGATTTTAGGTCCTCTCTAGATGTGATGTCAGGTAGCTGTCAGCTCTCTCTACTGGTAGGCTGTTGGTTGTTCCCATTTGGAGCCCTCCAGGAGCCTAGAGATCCATTGTGTGCCGAATGTTGCCAGTTAAAGGATTGAGTGCACATTCCCTGTGGCACACTTGGCAGATGCCCACCAAACACACACACACACACACACACACACACACACACACACACACACACACACACACTCATACACCTTGGGGTGAGTATAACGCCAAGTACGTCTCTGGAGGCACACATCAACCAGATAACTGCGGCAGCATATGGGCGACTGGCAAACCTAAGATTAGCGTTCCCTTACCTAAACAGGAATCGTTCAAGACACTGTACACCGTGAATTCAGGCCCATACTAGAATATGCAGCACCAGTCTGGAAACCCACACCTGGTCAAGCACGAAGGAAACTCAGAGAAAGTGCAAAGGTTTGCGAAGGCTAGTTCCACAACTTCAGGGGTCTGTCCTATGAAGAAAGGTTGAGGGAAATAGGACTAACAACACTGGAGGAAAGAAGGGTCCAGAGGAGACATGATAACGACATACAAAATACTGCAGGGAATCGACAAGGTAGACAGGGACAGGATGTTCCACAGAGGGAACACAGAAACAAGGGGACACAACTGGAAGCTGAAGACTCAGATGAGTCAAAGGGATGTTAGGAAGCATTTCTTCAGCCACAGAGTAGTCAGGAAGTGGAATAGTCTAGAGAAAGATATAGTGGAGGCAGGAACCATACATAGTTTTAAGACGAGGTATGATAAAGCTCATGGAGCAGGGAGAGCAGAGACCCAGTAGCGGAAGCTGAAGAGGCGGGGCCAGGGCTTAGTCTCGACCCCTGCAACCACAATTAGGTGAGTACAATTAGGTGAGTACACTCACACTCACATATACACATACTCAGACAAACCTAACCTAACACATTAGATCATAAATGCCTCCCCTCCACAACACACACATTTTTACAAAAAGTTGGAGCTAGAGCATCCTAACAGGATAAAAAATGGGATCTCAAAAGGGAGGACGTAAAGGCAAGGGAACTGAGGATGGTTGGTCTGGAAAGGAAGAATGGGAAGAACGGCTCAATAACAAAATGGATCAAGAATGGGAAAAAGGTTAAATAGGCTTTACAGTAACATGTTAAGAAAGATATCTGCAGAGAGCAAGAAGTGAGAGTCACGAGCTGTAGTAGCTGAGGCAAAGATACAAAGACTGATGAAGAAATGGATGTGCTGAAGCAAGATATATAGATGAGGTCCGAAAAGGAGCAAGGTGACTGAAGGCAGCGAGGGGACTGAAGGAGAGGATGGAGCTAAGAAGTCTTAAGCAGAAGTACTATCAAGTCATCAGAGTGTCCAGAAGATGATAAGGAAACGTAATTTGATTGCAGATTTTAGGTCCTCTCTAGATGTGATGTCAGGGTAGCTGTCAGCTCTCTCACTGGTAGGGGCTGTTGGTTGTTCCCATTTGGAGCCCTCCAGGAGCCTAGACATCCATTGGGTGTGCAAATGTTGCAGTTGAAGGATTGAGTGCACATTCCCTGTGGCACACCTTGCAGATGCCACACACACACACACACACACACACACACACACACACTCATCACTCACACTTCACATATCACATACTCAGACAAACCTAACCTAACACATTAGATCATAAATGCTTCCCCACAACACACACATTTTTACAAAAAGTTGAAGGAGCTAGAGCATCCTAACAGGATAAAAAATGGGATCTAAAGGAGGACATAAAGGCAAGGGAACTGAGGATGGTTGGTCTGGAAAAGGAAGAATGGGAAGAACGGCTCAAAACAAAATGGATCAGAATGGGGAAAAAGGTTAAAAGAGCTTTAATAACATGTTAGAGAAGATATCTGCAGAGAGCAAAAGTGGGAGTCACGAGCTGTAGTGCTGAGAAGATACAAAGAGAAAGAATGGATGAAGAAATGGATGGTGCGAAAGCAAAGACATAAGGAGGTCATCAGCAGAGTCTATAAGGTCATGATCCAAAAGATGTAAGGAAACAACAAAGGAGATGCTTAAATAAATCCAGAGATATTGAGAGAAAAGAAATGGGAAGAAGAGAGGGAGAGGTCAATGATTATTCATGGGCTTCAGGAGGCTGAAGGGAAGACTTATGATGAAAGAAAGCATTGGGAGGAAACAGAGATTAAGAGCATCATTGCAATAACAGGAGAGAAGGACATGTCTCAGATAAAAAAAATTCACAGACTTGGGGGTATTCGAGGAAAAAATCGACCAATCAAACTGACATTCAAGACGAAGTGGTACGAACATGATACTACAACAGAAGCCAATGTTAAAAGACTCTCAGGAATATCAACAAGTGTTCCTCAATTGAAACATAACATGAAAAGAAAAGGAACAACTGAAAGTGAGAGCAAGACGAATCAGTGGAAGGAAAGAGACAGGACAGGCAACGACAGACAGGAAAGAAAAGCTTATGGGGAACCTCAACCCATGTCACCACATATCAACCAAACACAATAACCACAAACAAACCACACATCATAGCCCCACCCCCTAAGCACAAATTTCACAAACACAGCAGCTTCCCATAATATTCTGCCCTGCATCCCTCCTCCACAGCCTGCACCTTCTCTGCCATCTCCCAAAATACAGTAATGGAAAGAAACTAAAGGTGTGGTATACCAATGCAGATGGAATAACAAATATTAATGAAGATTGGCAAGAACGAATCATTGATGCATCACCTGACATCATAACACTAACAGAGACAAAACTTACAGGGATGATAACAGATGCAATCTTTCCACCTGGATATTAGATCCTGAGGAAAGACAGAAAACAGAGGAGGAGGAGGAGGCGTGCTCATCAAAAACCAGTGGAGTTTTGAGGAAGTGGGAGGAATGATAGAAGGGAAACAGAAGACTTCATTGTTGGGAACACTTCAGACTGGGGGTCCAAAGGTGATGATAGCAGTGATGTATAACCCTCCACTGAACAGCAGGAGGACAAGACAAGAGTATGATGTTTACAATAGGTCAATGGTGAATACACTAGCTGAAGTGGCCAGGAGGGCTCATATGGGTAGGAAAAAATTACTCATAATGGGGGACTTCAATCATAAAGAGATTGACTGGGAAAACCTAGAGCCACATGGGGACCCAGAAACATGGAGGTCTAAGATGTTGGAGACTGTATTGGAGAACTTCATGCACCAACATGTTAGGGATACAACCAGAGAGAGAGGAGAGGATGTTGCAGCAAGGCTGGATCTCATATTCACCTTGAATAGTTCAGACACAGGCGATATAACACACAAAAGACCCCTTGGCGCTAGTGATCATGATGTCCTGTGTTTTGAATACCTTGTAGAGTTGCAAATGGAGAATGCTGCAGTGCGAGAACAACGAGAGAAGCTGAAGTTCAAAAAAGGGAACTACATATGAATGAGAAGTTTCCTGCATGAAGTGAAGTGGGAAAGAGAACTAGAGGGAAAAACAGCAAATGAAATGATGGAACTAGTGACCACTAAGTGCAGGGAGGCAGAGAAGTTCATACCAAAGGATAACAGAAAAAATGGTAAGACCAGAGTGACCCCATGGTTTAACTGGAGGTGTAAAGAGGCCAAAGCCAAGTGTTCTAGAGCATGGAAAATGTATAGAAGGCAAAGGACTCAAGAAAACAAGGAGTTGAGCAGAAGAGCCAGAAACGAATATGCTGGGATTAAGGAGAGAGGCCCAGAGGCAATACGAGAACGACATAGCATCAAAAGCCAACTCTGAACCAAAGTTGTTATAGTCTCATTAGGAGAAAAACAACAGTCAAGGACCAGGTAATCAGGCTGAGGAAAGAAGGAGGGGAGCTCACAAAGAGTGATCAGGAAGTATGTGATGAACTAAACGCAAGATTTAGAGAAGTATTTACAATAGAGACAGGAATGCTTCCAGCAAACCATGGAGGTAGGGTGCATCAGCAGGTTATGGACACAATGCACATAACCAAGGTAGAGGTGAAGAAACTGCTAGGTGAACTAGATACCTCAAAGGCGGTGGGCCCAGATAACATATCTCCTTGGATGCTGAGAGAGGGAGCAGAGGAACTGTGTGTGCCACTAGCAGCAATTTTCAATAAATCTAACGAAACTGGACAATTGCCTGAGGCGTGGAAGACAGCAAATGTAGTTCCAATTTTAAAAAGGAGACAGACAGGCAGCGTTAAACTACATACAGTGTCACTGACTTGATAGTATGCAAAGTCATGGAAAAGATCATCAGGAGAAGAGTGGTGGAACACATTGAAAAGATTGGGCTCATACATGACAATCAGCACGACTTCAGAGATGGGAAATCCTGTGTCAAAAATCTACTTGACTTTTAGGATAAGGTAACAGAAATAAGAAAGGAGAGAGAGAGGGATGGGTAGATTGCATCTTTTTGGACTGTAAGGAGGCTTTTGACACAGTACCACACAAGAAACTGGTGCAAAAATTAGAGGAGCAGGCAGGAATAATAGGGAAAGTACTGCAATGGATCAGGGAATACCTAACAGGAATGAAACAACGAGTGTTGGTACGTGATGGAGTGTCAGAGTGGGCGCATGTGTCGAGTGGGGTTCCACAAGGGTCAGTCCTAGGTCCGGTGCTGTTTCTTATATATGTGAATGACATGATGGAAGGAATAGATTCAGAAGTGTCACTGTTCGCTGATGATGTGAAACTGATGAGGAGAATACAAGCGGACGAGGATCAGTTAAAATTACAAGGGAATCTGGACAGACTACAAGTCTGGTCCAACAAATGGCTCCTTGAGTTTAACCCCAACAAGTGTAAGGTCAAGAAGATTGGGGAAGGACACAGAAGACCGCAGACGGCATACATGTTAGGGAATCAAAGGCTGCAAACGTCACTAAAAGAAAAAGATCTTGGGGTAAGCATTATAACGAACATATCTCCTGAGGCACACATCAATCAAATAACTGTTGCAGCATATTGGCGATTGGCAAACCTGAGATTAGCGTTTAAATATCTGAGTAATGAGTCATTCACGACATTGTACACCGTGTACGTCAAGCCTATACTGGAGTATGCAGCACCAGTATGGAACCCTCACCTAGTCAAACACATCACAAAATTGGAGAAAGTGCAAAAATTTGCAACAAGTTTAGTCCCGGAACTGAGAGATTTGTCTTATGAGGATAGGATAAATCTCGTGTTGAGCTCCTCACTTACCTCTTGATCATTTCTTGTGAGTTCCCCACCTTCTTTCCTTAGCCTGATCACCTGGTCTTTGACTGTTGTCTTCCTCCTAATGTGACTATACAGCAGTTTCGGGTCAGACTTGACTTTCGATGCTATGTCGTTTTCGTACTGTCGCTGGGCCTCCCTCCTTATCTGTGCATACTCGTTTCTGGCTCTCCAACTAATCTCCTTATTTTCCTGGGTCCTTTGCCTCCTGTACCTTTTCCATTCTCTAGTGCACTTAGTTTTTGCCTCCCTACACCTTCGGGTAAACCAAGGGCTCGCTTTGGTCTTCTAATTATTTCTGTTGCCCTTGGGAACTAACCTTTCCAATGCCTCCTTGCATTTTGTTGTTAAGTATTCCATCATTTCGTTTACTGACTTTCCTTCCATTTCTCTGTTCCTCTGAACCTCCCTTCAGGAAGTTCTTCATACCTGTGTAGGCCTCCGTTTTATAGTCTGGCTTTTTCCATTCAACTCCTGGAGCCCGTAGACATAAAACTGACCTCTCCCTTTCATCCTCCAATTGTGTCTCTCTTTGCAGCCTCTGAAGTGTTTTAGTTCCTTCCATTGAAATGTTCCTACCTTCAATCCCTGCCCTGGCTGAAGCTCCTATACTCAGTGGACTGTCTTTTCTACTCAGCTGTTCCTGGCCACTGCAGTTGTCTGTTAGAGTCTCTTCATATGACATAGCTCCTTCATTGTGTTCAGACCCCACATGGGTCTGATAGGGCCTTCGCATATGGCATAGCTCTTTTTCTCCCTACAGTCTCCTTGTCTGTGACTGATATTAAGTTCCTGATGTCATGTCTGTACAGTCATTTGTCTTTTTAAACTGTTTAAGGTTTTTTAGTTCTTCTTCTAAGCACTGTATCTTAGCTTCTGCTGATATGGCTTGTAGCTCCCACTTCCTGCTCTCTTCAGCTATTATCTCTTCCATTTTCTTGCCAAGCTCTTCTAGCTTCCTTCCACCTCTTCCTTCCTTTTGTGAACTCTGCCTCCCAATCTTCCTCCCAGGTTCTTCCCTCCCTGGGTCATCCGCAGAACCCTGGTTCTCCGCCTCTGGGTAACTCATTTTTTTTCCACAGAAAAGCATGTATTTTCAGAGTGAGAGTGTGTGTGTGTGTGTGTGTACTCACCTATTTGTGGTTGCAGGGGTCGATTCATAGCTCCTGGCCCCGCCTCTTCACTGACTGCTACTAGGTCCTCTCTCTCCCTGCTCCATGAGCTTTATCAAACCTAGTCTTAAAACTATGTATGGTTCCTGCCTCCACTATGTGCTTTCTAGGCTATTCCACTTCCTGACAACTCTATGACTGAAGAAATACTTCTAACATCCCTTTGACTCATAGGAGTCTTCAACTTCCAATTGTGACCCTTGTTTCTGTGTTTCCCTCTCTGGAACATCTTGTCTCTGTCCACCTTATCGATTCCTCGCAGTATTTTATATGTCGTTATCATGTCTCCCCTATCCCTCCTGTCCTCTAGTGTCGTCAGTCCGATTTCCCTTAACCTTTCATCGTAGGACAATCCCCTTAGCTCTGGGACTAGTCTTGTTGCAAACCTTTGCACTTTCTCTATTTTTTTGACGTGCTTGACCAGGTGTGGGTTCCAAACTGGTGCTGCATACTCCAGTATGGGCCTGACGTATATGGTGTACAGAGTCTTGAATGATTCCTTAGTGAGGTATTGGAACGCTATTCTTAGGTTTGCCAGCCGCCCGTATGCTGCAGCAGTTATCTGATTGATGTGTGCCTCAGGAGATGTGCTCGGTATTATACTCACCCCAAGATCTTTTTCTTTGAGTGAGATTTGCAGTCTTTGGCCACCTAGACTATACTCTGTCTGCGGTCTTCTTTGCCCTTCCCCGATCTTCATGACTTTACATTTGGCAGGGTTAAATTCAAGGTTAAATTGCAGTGCTTTTCCTGTTACGTGTGCCTGATCCTCTAGCTTTTGCATTAACCTCTTGTGAGGAACTGTGTCGAACGCCTTCTTGCAGTCCAAAAAAATGCAGTCTATCCACCCCTCTCTCTCGTGTCTTACTTCCTAACATCCCTTTGACTTATAGGAGTCTTCAACTTCCAACTGTGACCCCTTGTTTCTGTGTCCCCTCTCTGGAACATCTTGTCTCTGTCCACCTTATCTATTCCTTGCAGTATTTTATATGTCATTATCATGTCTGCCCTAACCCTCCTGACCTCTAGTGTCGTCAGGCCGATTTCCCTTAACCTTTCTTCGTAGGACAATCCCCTTAGCTCTGGGACTAGTCTTGTTGCAAACCTTTGCACTTTCTCTAATTTCATGACGTGCTTGACCAGGTGTAGGTTCCAAACTCCAGTATGGGCCTGACGTATAAGGTGTACAGAGTCTTGAAAGTTTCCTTAGTGAGGTATTGGAACGCTATTCTTAGGTTTGCCAGCCGCCCGTATGCTGCAGCAGTTATCTGATTGATGTGTGCCTCAGGAGATGTGCTCGGTATTATACTCACCCCAAGATCTTTTTCCTTGAGTGAGGTTTGCTGTCTTTGGCCACCTAGATTATACTCTGCGTTCTTCTTTGCCCTTCCCCGATCTTCATGACTTTACATTTGGCAGGGTTAAATTCAAGGAGCCATTTACTGGACCAGGCTTGTAGCCTGTCTAGGTCTCTTTGTAGTCCTGCCTGATCCTCAACTGATTTAATTCTTCTCATTAATTTCACATCATCTGCAAATAGTGACACTTCTGAGTCTACCCCTTCCGTTATGTCATTCACATATACCAAAAACAGTACAGGTCCTAGGACTTACCCTTGTGGAACCCCACTCGTCACAGGTGCCCACTCTGACACCTCGTCACGTACCATGACTCGTTGTTGCCTCCTTGTCAGATATTCTCTGATCCATTGCAGTGCCTTTCCTGTTACGTGTGCCTGATCCTCTAGCTTTTGCATTAACCTCTTGTGAGGAACTGTGTCGAACACCTTCTTGCAGTCCAAGAAAATGCAGTCTATCCACCCCTCTCTCTCGTGTCTTACTTCTGTTACCTTGTCATAAAACTCCAGTAGGTGTTCCACCACTCTCCTCCTGATGATCTTCTCCATTACTTTGCATACTATACATGTCAGTGACACAGGTCTGTAGTTTAATGCCTCGTGTCT
>WNWK01056633.1:0-10955 GCA_009830355.1 Cherax destructor
GAGTAATGGGTAGAAACCCCCTTCTGATAAATTTTCGGGAGAAAGAGCTAAAAACCCCTTCTGTATAAATTTTTGGGAGAAGTGGGCTAGTTCCCCCTTTTTGTATAAATGTCGGAAGTAAGGGGCCCAGAAACCCCCTTTCCCTGTATAAATGTCGGGAGAAAGGGCGGGGTAACCCTTTTTAAAATGTCGGGAGTAATGAGCTAGTAACCCCTTCTGTATAAATGTGGGGGAGAAAAGGTAGAAACCCCTTCTGATAAATGTCGGGAGTAAGGGACCAGTAACTCCTTCTGTATAAATGTCGGGAGTAAGGGGTAGTAACCCCTTTTTAAAATGTCGGGAGTAATGAGCTAAAACCCCCTTTTTAAAAATGTGGGGAGTAATGGGCTATTTCTGTATAAATGTCGGAGTAATGACTAGTAACCCTTTATAAATGTCGGGAGTAATGGGCTATAACCCCTTCTGTATAAATGTCGGGGTAATGAGTAGTAACTCCTTCTGTATAAATGTCGGGAGAAAGGGCCAGAAACCCCCTTCGAAAATTACTAAAAATTATAAGATAAAAAACTTGATAAAGAAGGATGTTTGAATGCGTGGATGTATGCAGATGAAAAAGAGATGACTGGCAAAAGGGAGGGGGTTTGGAGAGGGGTTTGGGACTTCCAGCAATCGTGCGTGAGCGTGAATAGGAGCGAAAGGAGAAAAAAGGGTTTTTTAGGACTTGCCGTGCTGTTGGAGGGTAAACAAGGTAACATTTATAAAGGGGTTTGGGGAAACCGGTAGGCCGGAGTTGAGTCCGGGAGAGGGGAAGTACAGTGCCGGCACCTGGGAGGGGTGTTAATTTGAAATTTTATAACTGTAGTGAAAAGCACCCCTCTGGCAAGACAGTGATGGGTGAATGATGATAAAGTTTTTTTCGGGCCACCCTCCCTTTGGGTGGCCACCCCCCGGTGGAAACGGCCGATGGGAAATAATAAAATAATAATAATAATAATAATAATAATAATAATAATTTTATTAATATTTTTATTATTATTATTATTCAATAATAAAAATATATGTGATTTTTTAAGCTCGTCAGAACAATCAGCGATTTAAGTCCAAGGAAGGGGGAAGCCCCCCTCATCTACCACTACCAGCCAGTCTACACGGGGGCCACCTCAGGCTTCCCAGCAATGCTACCTTTCAGTAGCACCAGCATCACCAAATCTCTTATAACCTAAGACCCATAGGGGTTTTGACCTCCAAATAAATATAAAAAAAACAAGAAAGATCCAATAACGTTATTAAAACAAACAAACACACACACCCCAACACACACACACACACACATACACACCAACACACACACACACACACCCAACACACAAAACACACACACACACACCCAACACACACACACACACACACACCCAACACACCCTCCAAATGCAAAGTCATGAGGATCGGAAAAAGGGAAAAGAAGACCGCTGCCCCAGAGTACAAGCTAGGCGGCCCAAAGGCTAAAAAACCTCGGCAAAGGAGAAAGCCCCGGGTGAGTATAACGCCAAAAACGCCCCGGGGCCCAAAATCAACCAGATAACTGCGGCGGCATATGGGCGACTGGAAAACCAAAGAAGCGTTCCGTTCCCTTTTAAAAAGGAAATTTTGTTCAAGACACTGTATACCGTGTACGTCCCCATACTAGAATATGCGGCCCCAGTCGGGAAACCCCAAAACACCTGGTCAAGCACGTAAGGAAACTAGAGAAAGTGCAAAGGTTTCCGACGGGGTTATTTCCCACAACCCCAGGGGTCTGTTTTAAAGAAGAAAGGTTGAGAGAAATGGGCCCAACAACACTAAAAGAAAGAAGGGTCAGAGGAGCATGATAACGACATACAAAAAAATACTGCGTGGGAGCCAAAACCCCTAAAATGAAGATGAGGTCAAAGGGATGTTAGGAAGCATTTCTTCAGCCACAGAGTAGTCAGGAAGTGGAATAGTCTTTAGAAAGATATAGTGGGGCAGGAACCATACACAGTTTTAAGACGAGGGGATGATAAAAACCTGGAGCAAAAGGAGAGCCCAAACCACAAAAGGGGGGCCAGGAGCTGAGTCTCGACCACACACACACACCAACACACACAGGAAGGCAAACCCAATGGGTTTTTTTGACAAGGTAACGGAAGTAAGACACGAGGGAGAGGGGGGTAGAGGATTTTCCCTTTGGGCTGGGGAAAAAGGCCCTAAACAGTTCCCCCAAGCGATTAGTGCAAAAGCTAGAGGATCAGGCACGATTAACAGGAAGGACACTGCAATGAATCAGAGAATATCTGACAGGGGGGGCAAAAACGAGTCATTTGTGACAAAAAAAGGGGGCAGAGTGGGCGCCCCGGGTGAGCGGGGGGCCCACAGGGGTCGTCCTAAGACCTGTGCTATTGTTGGTATATGTGAATGACATGATGGAAGGGATAGACTCAGAAGTGTCCCCGTTCGCAGGCGATGTGAAGTTAATGAGGAGAATTAAATCAGATGAGGACGGGAGGACTTCAAAGAGAAAACCCGGACATGCTGGACACCTGGTCCCGCAACTGGCTTCGAGTTTAACAACGCCAAATGCAGAGTCATGATGTCACTGTAAGCCCAGTGATATTCGGGAAAGTAAAACCCTTACTGAGCATGCCCTGCTCATGTGACCAACGGTTACCATGTCCGAGGCCTCCCCTTTTTAATGCGGGGGTGCCCGCTCCCAGGCGCCAGTTTAACCAGACTCAGTGTAGGACAGACTTACCAGGCTCTGAGATTTCCCACCTTATATATTTCGACCTCAATACACCCAAATTACCATCCCAATCTTGTCTGTTCATTCCCCAAACCAAAAAAAAAGAACCCCACAAACAAATGGTGGCAGCTAATTTAAAACCAGTGATATCTCTTGTTGACGTCACATCCCGTTTGCAGAAAGACGTTTCTGTAGCAGCTGGGGCCCTCACTAGAGTGTCTGTTGTTGCCCCTCATGTTCCAGATGGTGATAACATCTTAGTTGACAGTGATTCCTGTAAAGTGAAGGGTCTTTTTCAAGCCATCCTTACATGTTGTAAGAGATCAGAAGATCAATTTCTTCCTTCCAATACTTCCGGCCCCAAGTGTTCTGTCGAGAAAAACAAACATTGTTGACCTTGTTCACTATCCTTACACTATTCGATTTTGGGGGGTTCACCTGACCAGTGGGTTTTTCAACCGGGGAGGATCCATCCACTTCACTGGATCAATCCATTCCACCAGTAGAAGAGAAAGACTTAGCTCCTACTGATTCCCCAGATGAAGAATGTTTGTTTGAATCTTTGAACAAACGTCTAAAGGAAGGTGAAAGAGGGGGTTAATAAAACTTTGTCCCATGGTTTTCCCACTTGAACCTGGTACTAGACCAATTTATTTTGCGTACAGAATCCCGATTCACAAGTTGCTGTCGCAGATGAATTAATAAAACCAGATGCTTGAAGAGGGTTGTTATCGCACCTAGCAATTCCCCTTTGGGAATGCCCCCTGATCTTAGTACCTAAGAAGGATGGTACGGCACCCATTTTAATTGACTTTAGGAATTTAAAATAAAAACAATTTGGGATTGCTTCCCACTTCCTGTACTTGGTGACCTTTTACGTAACTTTGGGGAAGTAAAAATTTTTCCCGCCCCGGGGGCTTTTTCCCCAAGGGGTTTTTGGCAAGTCCCTCTTCAAAAAGGGACAGGAAAGAGCTCACCCCCAAACCCAACAGGTCATTTTGAATTCTGTCTTTGGGGGATTCAGATCATCCCCTATCACATTCTCGAGGCTCATGACCATTTTTTTAGAGGTCTCATAGGTAACCCCTTATGGTTACTTAGATGATGTGATTGTCATGTCACAAGACGTAGATACGCACTTAAAAAGACTTGACGTAGTACTTGGTAAGCTTGAAGAAGAAAATTTTAAAAAGATCAAACTGTTCAAATGTAAATTTTTCAGACCCAAGAAATAAAGGTTTCTTGGTCACGTAGTCACTCCTAGATTGGTTAGACTGACCAAAGTAAAGTAACTGCAGTATTAAATTTTCCATCTCCCAAAACCGCTGAGGCCATAATATCCTTTGTGGGCTTGGGTTTTTTGATCATTACCTTAATTTTTTCCCAATAGCAGATCCTCTAACTGAGTTGCTTAAGAAAGATGCCCCATTTGTTTGGCCCTTTGTAAAGAAAGTTTCCCAAACTCTCAAAAAAAGGGGCTAACATCTGCTCCTATTTTGAAATTTCCAGTTTTTTCCGCCTTTCTACCTGACCACTGATGCTAATTCAATAGGCATCGGTGCAGTCCTTCAAAAAAAGACCAGGTACAATGCAGTTGCATTTGCTAGCCGAGTCCTTACTTAAGCTGAACTTAATTAAACAGTTCTGAGAAAAGAAGCTTTAGCTATATTTGGTTTTTAAAAAGCACTTCCGGGGACATCATATGTCAGTACTCTGTTAAATGTCTTGACAGATCTTTTCCCCATTGATACCCTTATTCCAGAATAAACAACCTACTGGAAGACTTGCCAGATGGTTTTTGGGACTACCCAAAGAGTTCAACCCCCCCTTTTGAACATTTCCCTCAAAATCAAATGTAGTTGCTGATGTTTTATCGCATCATGTCAGTGTAGTAACAGCTGATCCTCCTTTTTAGTGCTGGGATGTAAAGATTCCAAAAGGAACAGACCCCATGTGGTCTGGTGTGATTCGTTTCCCTGCTCCAGGCCCGTGTATTCTCCCCGTGAAGCCACCAGCACCCATCAGTGATTCATGAACCAAGAATTACTGTACCCTTTTTTCGGGGCGAATACTCCTAGCAGAAGGATATACCAGTTAGTAATTCCACAGTCACTAGTGAAAGTACCCTTTGGAAATATTTCCCACAAACCCCAGGTGTTGCACATCCTGATATGGATCGTTCAAAAAAAGCCAGATTGAAATATTTTTGGCCTCGTATGTCCACGTATTCCAGTATGTTAAAAAAATGTAGTGTCTGTATGAAACATAAAGGTAATGTTACTGTCCTAATCCAATCCAAATTTTTCCTACTACTAGTGAGTCGGGGGAAAGAGTTGCACTAGATCTGTTAACAAATTTTCCAATTTTCCCCTCAGGGGAAAAACAAACATCTGTGGGGATGGCGATCACTTTACCAGATATTGTGAGTTAGTGCCTAGAGATAAGACTGCTGAAACAGTAGCAAAAATTTTCCCAAGGAACGTATAATCTGCAGACATACCACTCCTAAGCCCCTTTATAACAGATAATGGAGGTGAATTTTGTAAGGAGATCCTAGAAAATTTGTGTACTTTGTGGGAAGATTACAAAATCAACCATTGTTCAGCACCATCCTGCTAGTAATGGGTTAGCAGAAAGAAAGAATAAGGAAAATCCTTGACGTCTTGGGGCTAACCCTCAACCCAATAGTGCAACCTGGGATGAAGTCATTCCTGATGTTCAGTGTGCAATAAATTCTGCTTTTTAAAGCCCAAAGGTGACACCCCACACCATGCTTTTACTGGTTTTAATGTTTTCCCCTTTTGAGCTGTTATATTGTAATCCCCCAAACCCACTTACAATCCTGATGATTTCGTAGTAGTTCGTACCAGTCAAAACCCCAGGGTGTTTTCGATTTTTTTCCCTGAAAAAAATTCATAAGTCAACAGCAGAATTTACTAGAGTAACCCACTCGAGCCAAACCGAAAAAGTTAAAAAGGGTTCGAGAGTAATGTTGACAAACTTTAACAGAACTTCAGCAATGCCAAAAATCGATCAAAAGTTTACGGTCCTTACAGAGTAGTCGAACATATTAACGGCAATAAGTATAAAGTTAGAGAAATTAGTACAGGTCAGTTTAAAAAACGCATTTAGATCATATGAAATTAGTATGCAATGATGGCGAAGTCCCTGAAACCCCTGACAACCGACAAACGAGACAGAATCTGATAATTCTCCTGTTGTTGGGAACCCCCTTCCTCTAATGACCGTCAGATGATAACCTGAATGTCGTTATTCCCTACATTTCCCAACACTCGAGGAAACCGACCAAAAATTAAAGGGATTGAAGGGAAGTTGACTAACTATAAAGAACTTCAGCAATGCCAAAACTCGATCAAAAAATTTGTCGGTCCTTACAGAGGAAAGAACATTTCGGCAATAAGTATAAAGTTAGAGAAATTTGGGACAGGTCAGTTTAAAGAATCGCATTTAATCATATGAAATTAGTATGCAATGATGGCGAAGTCCCTGAAACCCCCGACAATCAGAAAAACGAGACAGAATCTGATAATTCTTCTGTTGCTGTACCCTCTACCTCTTTAAAGAATCAAACAACCTGAATGTCGTTATTTTCCCCCGACACGACAAGTGTTGAGAAATCCCCTTAAATTATTTGTGGATACCAGGAGATCCTCCTCAATCAGAAAATTTAGTTACCAATTTAACAAAAAGTTTGATCCACCCAGAGATGATAATCATACAGCCTATATCAATCTCACCCTAGCAAAGGGGGTTTTTAAAAAACCTGTATAGATAAATAATGTAGTAAGTGTATTTTAATTTGTGTTACAATATCAACTTAGTGTTATTCAAAAAATTTTTTTTTTGTGTTCACATTCTCTCCAATTCCCGAGATTTAAAGTATAGATTTGATGCACCAGATCTACCTTGTCTGTTAAAAATAACCCTTTCCCTTTTACAAAATATTTTCTCAGAATTCGTAGATCACATGAAGACAGATTCGGTCGATCGAAGAATTTTTTTTTTTCTCTTTTATCATAACTTTCTGAAATGAGCTCATTAAATCATTAATTTTATGGGATATATATTTATAGTACTGTAGATTGTTTTACGTCACGATAATATCCATTTTAGTATATGTATAATGTTCAACTGTTGTGTACTTTGACATTGTATAGAATCACCCGAGTCGACATACATCTATACTAGATGTATGTCGGGGGGTATCATTCATGTAACCGAGCTGTCACTGTAAGCCCGTGATAGTTCTGGATGTAACCATTACTGAGCATGTCCTGCTCACGTGACCAACGAAAGTTGGGCCTTCCCCTTTTTAATGCGAGGTGCCCCCCTCCTACGAAAGGAAAACCACCAGCCAGGGAGGACAGGCGTAGGGGAAAACGGCTCTGAGATTTCCACCTTTATATTTCGACCTCAATACACCAAAATTTCCATCCCAATTTTCGTTATTCCCCAAACTACGAAAAAAACTCCACACAAAAATGATGATTGGGGATGGGCAAAAAAAAAGCCCAGGGCAGAGTTTTAGGGGGCCAAAAAACCCAAACCTCACTCAAGAAAAAAGATCTTGGGGGGGGAAAAATAATACCGAGCACATCTGGGGGGCACATCAACCAGATAACTGCTGCAGCATATGGGCGCATGGCAAACCTTTAAAAATAAAAAATTTTTTACCTCAGTAAGGAATCGTTCAAGACTCCCAAAACCGTGTACCCGGCCCATACTTCAGTATGTTTGTTTAAACCCCCAACCCGGTCAAGCACGCTAGAAATTAGAGAAAGTGCAAAGGTTTTAACAAGACTAGTTCCAGAGGGGGGGAATGTCCTACGAAGTAAGGAGGACAGGAGGGATGGGGGGGAAAGATAACAATAACAAAAACCGGGGAATTGTTTTGGGTGGAACAGACAGGCTGTTCCAGAGATGGGACACAGGAACAAGGGGTCTCAATTGGAAGCTGAAGACTCAGATGAAAAGAGATGCTGGGAAGTATTTCTTTAGTCATAGATTTCCCCCGGGGAAGTTGAAAAGTCTGGCGATCAGTGAAGTGGCGGGGCCAGGAGTTTGTCTCGACTCCTGCAACTGCAAATAGGTAGTACACACAAAACACACATACACAAATATACACACACAAATACACACAAAAACACACACACAGACATACACACAAAAACACACACACAAACACACATACACAAAGATACAAACAAAAAACAATATACAATCAGAGGTAAATATAATATACAATCAGAGGAAAATAAAAACAATCAGAGGGGTAAATTTGCCTCTGAGTTTTTTCTCACTGTTCATTTACACTTTTGTCTGTAAACAACTGTTAATTTAAATTTCCCTTTAAATTTAAAATTATCAAAAGTGTACATTCACAAATAAAAAATATATATCTCGGGACATATGCACCAAAAGGGGTTTTTATATATATGTTTTTAAAATAGGAAAAACTGGTCAGTTAGCAAAAAACTCATTTAAAATTAAGTCCTTTCAAAAAAAAATCTTTTATGTTTAAAGATATATTTTTCATTTATGTTAATGAAAAAATTAATAATTTTGTACCAAAAAAAACCTTGGGGAAACTTACCTAACCTAATTATAAAACAAAATTTTAATTTTAATTAATCCAACTAAATATTTTGTTAGGTAATTTTACTTTAAATTTTAAAAAATAAACAAACACAATGAAATTTTTTTTTCGTTAGATTCAAATTTTTTTGGGAAATTATTGCATACACAAATTTTCATTGCCATATTCGGCAAAAAGGGCGTTGCTATTTAGACGGCCTTTTAGAAATTTTACTAGGGACCCCATCCTCAGAAAGACAAAAACCGCCCCTCAAAAAAACTCAAGATTCCCCCCGGAGTTTTTTTGAGTTTTTTTCTTCTCTACCTTCCACTATTTTCTATGTGAACTTTTTTTGGAAAACAAAATACAATGGAAAGGGGGAACATCGAAAATTTACAACTCGGGGGTTACATCTCAAATATTTTCAACAAATTTCCCCGGGCAGAAGTCTGTGTCCCCAGAATCCCGCAGACTTTTTCCCCTCGGGATCGCAACATTGTAAAACCGTGTTACCTTCCCCAGTTCCTCTGTTAGACTTGATATTTTTGTTGATGACAGTCTACAAGTGAACTGTAATCGTAATTTTCCTTGTTCATTGATAAGCCCAAAACCTATTAAATTTTAATCATTTTATTGACTTTTAAATGATATTTGAGCAATGCTTGGCAAAACGTTCCGCCTGTGCACTAGGTTGTTCAGTCGAATACAGGCGTATTCTCCCCGGGACGGAAGCTGTACAAAATGCAAAAGAACTGGGGGGATCCGCAGGTTTGTACTATGAGAGGGGGGGAGCTAAACTGACGACACTAGGGGACATCAGAATATGAGGTGACATGATTACTATTAAAAAAAAACTGAGACGAAATGACATAGAGGGTCTCGGGGCAGGAGCCCCAGACTTGGAAGTTAAAAAAAAAAGTAAGCCATATGCCTGTGAGGGAATACATCTTTAGCGTTACGGTGGTAAAGGGGGGACCTAGATACGGGTGAGGGCACACATCTTCAGCAAGTGGACGACCTAGACATCCCAAATGGTGAGGGGACACATCTTTTAAAACAAGTGGACGACCCAGACATCCAAGTGGTGAGGGCACACATCTTCAGCAAGTGGACGACCTAGACATCCAAGTGGTGAGGGCCCGAATTCATAAGTAGTTTTTAAAAACAGGGGTTGGGGGTTTACGGTAAGGAGTGAACCCAGTAAATGACCCCGCAGAAAGGCAGAGCCAGGAGCTAAACTCAACCCCAGGAGAACAATTAGATGAGTAGCCTGTGGGTGGACAAATAAAAATAAAAAATATGTCAGGGCTTGTAAGACCATGTCTCTGAATAGCAACACAATTATTTAAATATCCAAAGGCAGAAACACAAATAGATGGAGAAAAATTTATGTTTATGTGACAGGGTTGTGTTTTGGGCAGTGTTTTTGTGATTGTGACAGTGTTGTTTGGAAGGGCAGTGTTGTTGTGTATTATGACAGGTTTTTGTTGGGGATTGGACAGTGTTGTTTTGGATTTGGGGTGTTGTTGTGTAAAGGGCAGGTTGTTGTGGATTGTGAGTGTTTTTTTGATTGTGACAGTGTTGTTGTGTATTGTGGGTTGTTGTGTATTGTGACAGTGTTGTTGTTTATTTACAGTGTTGTTGTTTATGTGACAGTGTTTTTTGTTTGGAGTGTTGTTTTATTTGGGGCAGTGTTTTTATGTGACAGTGTTGTTTTGTATTGTGACAGTGTTGTTGTGTATTGTGACAGTGTTGTTTGTAATTTGGGCAGTGTTGTTTTTTATGTGACTGTTGTTGTTTATGTGACAGTCATGTTAGTATTGTGAGGTGTTGTTGTTTATGTGACAGTGTTGTGTATTGTGACAGTGTTGTTGTGTATTGTGACAGTGTTGTTGTGTATTGTGACAGGTTGTTGTTTATGTGACAGTGTTGTTGTGTATTGTGACAGTGTTTTTTGTGTATTGTGACAGTGTTGTTGTGTATAAAAATTGGAAAATTTTGACAATATGTTAAGTAAAAGGACACAAATGCAATTAATTTATTTTGGGGAACGTTTCGCTTCCCCCAGGAGCTTTGTCAAGCCGTTACAAACAATACATGGACACAGAGGGTATATAAGGTTTAGAGGGAGGTGTAATACTAGGGGGGTAAAAAGTAGTAGTGATATAAGTTGTAGTAGTAGTAGTAATACAATAAGGTAGAAAAAAACTTGCACATGAGTAAAAGGTGATAAAAGCAATTTCTTGGGTAGTATAAAAATAGGTTAGACAAATATTTCTATTGGAGGTTGGAATAAAAAGACCTGTAAATGTTCCAATCTTGGGTGTGCTCGTGAGGGATTAGCAGGGGGAGACTATGTGATGGCAGGGTTTACTGTTTTCATGGGGATTCTTTCTAAACTTCGAAAATGGGGAAAAGGGGCCTTTGTTTTTTTTAATTGTTTTAGAAAAAAAGGGGATAAGTGCTGATTCAAGGCACTTTGGGCTTTGGGGAAAATTTGTTTCTTTGATTGCTAATCGGGGTCTTTGAATTTCATGGAAAGATTGGTGGAATTTCGGGTTGTACGCAGGCGTTGTTCGGGGTTTTCGTTCCTACATG
>WNWK01056634.1:0-10955 GCA_009830355.1 Cherax destructor
GTAGCATGTATGCAGGGAGTGTAGCATGTATGCAGGGAGTGTAGCATGTATGCAGGGAGTGTAGCAGGAATGCAGGGAGTGTAGCAGGTATGCAGGGATTGTTGATGTATGCAGGGAGTGTAGCAGGTATGCAGGGAGTGTAGCATGTATGCAGGGAGTGTAGCATGTATGCAGGGATTGTAGCAGGTATGCAGGGAGTGTAGCAGGTATGCAGGGAGTGTAGCATGTATGCAGGGAGTGTAGCATGAATGCATGGAGTGTAGCAGGTATGCAGGGAGTGTAGCAGGCAGGGAGGGAGTGTAGCAGACAGGGAGGGTGTGTAGCAGACAGGGAGGGAGTGTAGCAGGCATGCAGGGAAGTGACCCCAGATAAGGACTTGGTACCTAAATTCCTTATGTAAGGGGATTCCGCTTCCAAAAAATAGGGTCTCTTTCCTCTCCCCTCCTCCCTCTCTTCCATCCAGCAACATCAGTCTTCAATAAAGGTAAGTGCCACATTCATTTCATTCATTTGTGCATGTAAATCTATCTTTAAGGCCCCCAATTTTTTTTTTCCCAACTTCTGGGTTTCTGGAATGGATTAATTGAATTTCCATTATTTCTTATGAAGAAAATGGTTTCAGTTTTTGTGCATCCCTCAGGAACGGATTAAACACGAAAACCGAGGGATGACTGTATACCTCAAACAACAATGGAGAAGTTAAGTTTCATGTCGTCATTTTTCTATCGCTTAATCGCTTAGCTTACTTCCTACACTGTTAATGCTACACTTTATCGCTGGCTGGTGCTATAGCCTTTATCGACTCATGCTGCTTTAATATCGTACATATCGTATAATCAGTGAATCACTGAAGAAGGCACATTCTCCCCTCTCTCTTCCTCCTCCACTTTGGTAATTTGATACAAATTCTTTCTTCAATTCTATCGTGTTTGTCACTTTCTTTACCAAAGGGCTGGCACTATGAAATTTCTTTGGGCCCATGGTGGCTTATTTCACAGTCACAATCAATAAACAAGCACTAAACACAATGAATTTATTGTGAAATGCAATGTTCACTCAATATTAAACAAAGCTAGACTGGCTCACGACGCCTGCACGGGGAGGCGCGCAAGCGTGGTCAGGCAGACAGGTCTGGTACGTGGGCCGATAGTCAGGGAAACAGCCGATTGTCGGGGAAAATTGGGCTGAAAAAAGCGATCAAAACTCGAGCCGGCCAATAGTCAGACCGGCCGATAGTCGGGGGTCCACTGTACAGTGGACCCCTGGTTTTCGTTATTTTTTCATTCCAGAATGCTGTTCAAGTGCCACTACCAAACAAATTTATTCCCATAAGGAATAATGTAAAGTAGACTAGACCTTTTAGACCCCCAAAAATACACTTACAAAAGCATTTACAAAAATATACTTACATAAAAGGGCGAGTTTGGAGCAGGATGAACACCGGGTGTCCACTGTATTATATTCTTCATTAATTTTTTCAGAAGTATCTCTGTAGATAGGTGTAGCCTCTAATTTTTGTCTGCATATTAACTCTTAACCCTTAAACTGTCCACACGTAGATATACGTTTACGTGCGTACTGCTCCGAACGTAGATCTACGTTTTTTTCAAATGCTTTTATCCTTGCCACGATAAGCCTGAGTTGCCTAGAGATTAAAGAATGGGTCTGTGCACTCAGTGTGTGCAGTATTACAAAATGTGGGAATGAAAAACAAAATGCACTCTTCATTTTAAACAAAAAGAACAATTTATTTTTTTCTCAAAATATTCGGTCAGCTACGCATGTAAACGTATATCTACGTGTGGACAGTTTAAGGGTTAAACTGTCCAAATATAGATCTACTTTTTCACAGCTAGCACTCTGAATATTTGAAAAAAAAAAATCATATTTTTTAAATTAAAGATGGCAATTTTCTGTGTGAAATAAGACAAAAAAAATTTTTTTAGGGTCAGTACTTGCTGAGATAAGGTTGTGAGGTTGGCACTGGATGCCCACCTGATGGCAACATGGAGTCCTGCTGCTTGCAGAAGTGTTGCCAATATACAGTGGACCCTCGGTTAACGAAAAAACATCATCCCAGAAGCCTGCTCAAGTGCCATTACCGAACGAATTTACGTCCTTAAGAAATAATGTCACGTAGGTTAGTCTATTTCAGACCCCCAAAAATACACTTCCACATGCACTTAAAATATTATACTTACATAACTGTAATATTTCTGGGGTATTCGTTAACCGAGGGTCCACTGTACCTTTTTTTCTTGTTTTAATGTTAATTTATATATTTTTTTGT
The DNA here is from genome assembly GCA_009830355.1 of Cherax destructor. Classification (NCBI taxonomy): domain Eukaryota; kingdom Metazoa; phylum Arthropoda; class Malacostraca; order Decapoda; family Parastacidae; genus Cherax; species Cherax destructor. Next base: position 2,291 of record WNWK01056634.1, read on the forward strand.
GTTCTGATAATTACAATTTATAGAAGTTCTTGTGATTTTATAGCCAATCTTTGTTCTGACACTACTATTAGGTATTCAAAGTACTGAAATAGTGATCAAATACAGTGGAACCCCGATTTTCGTCCTTAATCCGTTCCAGAAGGCCGGTCAAAATCCGAAATGGACGAAAACCGAAGTAATATTTCTCAAAAGAAATAATGTAAATCCAATTAATCCATTCCAGACACCCAAAAATATTAACAAAAAATACATTTTATAGAGAAAAACTATAGTTTTACATACAAAAAAAAAGTGAAATAAATGTAAATGAGTAATTTAATGGATAAATGAACATTTAAATCACTATTACATACCTTTATTGAAGATTCTTGTTGGCATATAGAAGAAGGCGAGGGGGGGAGAGGGAGGAGAGGTTATTGTTTGGAAGGGGAATTCCCCTCTATAAGGACTTCAGGTATCAAGGCCCTATCCAGGGTTACTTCCCTTCTTTGTCTTTTACTGGCACTAGGACCAGCTTGAAAGTCACTGGACCGTCGCACAAAAAATCTATCCAGAGCTCTGTTTCTGGCATCTCTTTATAATTTGCCTAAAATGGGACAAGGCATTGTCATTGAACATGTTGCAGACACAGCTTGCAACAGTTTTGTTAAGGTGATAATTCTCCACAAAACTTTGCACCTCACTCCACTTTGGACAAATCACTGAAGGCACATTCTCCCATCTCTCTCTCCTCCTCCTCTGAAGGAATTTCCTCAGCTGTGATCTGTTGCTGTTCCAGCTGAAGGTCAGTGGTTAGCTCTTCCCTGTGGTCCTCCACCAACTCTTCCACATCCTGACCACTCACATCCAACCCCATGGACTTCCCCAAAGACACAATACAGTGGTACCCCGACTTACGATGTTATCATCTTACGTTATTTTCGATAACCGATATTTATAACGTAAGAAATTTGATTGTGACTTACGATGTTTGCTTCGTCTACCGACATTCGTACCGGACGTGTCCGCTTGGCGCCCAGCTGAGCGCGCACTCCAGGGAGCGTCAGTGCTATTGTTTACAAGCGAGAGCGACCACCCACCCACACCCACGCATTCATACCAGTATATTGTCATTATTCCACTGTTTTTAGTGCTTGCAACTGCTAAATAAGCTACCATGGGTCCAAGGAAAGATCCTAGTGCTAAGCCTGTGGTAAAGAATGTGCAGGGAGTGAAGCATTTATGCAGGGAGTGTAGCATTTATGCAGGGAGTGTAGCAGGCATGCAGGGAGTGTAGCAGGCATGCAGGGAGTGTAGCAGGCATGCAGGGAGTGTAGCAGGGATGCAGGGAGTGTAGCAAAGATGCAGAGAGTGTAGCAGGGATGCAGGGAGTGTAGCAGGGATGCAGGGAGTGTGCAGGGATGCAGGGAGTGTAGCAAGGATGCAGGGAGTGTAGCAAGGATGCAGGGAGTGTAGCAAGGATGCAGGGAGTGTAGCAGGGATGCAGGGAGTGTAGCAAGGATGCAGGGAGTGTAGCAAGGATGCAGGGAGTGTAGCAAGGATGCAGGGAGTGTAGCAAGGATGCAGGGAGTGTAGCAGGGATGCAGGGAGTGTAGCAAGGATGCAGGGAGTGTAGCAAGGATGCAGGGAGTGTAGCAAGGATGCAGGGAGTGTAGTAGGCATGCAGGGAGTGTAGCATTCATGCAGGGAGTGTAGCAAAGATGCAGGGAGTGTAGCAAGGATGCAGGGAGTGTAGCAAGGATGCAGGGAGTGTAGTAGGCATGCAGGGAGTGTAGCATTCATGCAGGGAGTGTAGCATTCATGCAGGGAGTGTAGCAAAGATGCAGGGAGTGTAGCAAGGATGCAGGGAGTGTAGCAAGGATGCAGGGAGTGTAGCAAGGATGCAGGGAGTGTAGTAGGCATGCAGGGAGTGTAGCATTCATGCAGGGAGTGTAGCATTCATGCAGGGAGTGTAGCATTCATGCAGGGAGTGTAGCATTCATGCAGGGAGTGTAGCATTCATGCAGGGAGTGTAGCATTCAAAGAAAAAGGCCAGTAACCCCAGAAAAGAACTTGGTACCTGCAGTGTTAATGGAAGGGGATTCCCCTTCCAAACACTAGCATACTACTCCACCTTCTCCCCTCCTCCCGTCCTCCACACATCAACAACTCTTCAATAAATGTAAGTGACATGTTATTGTTCAATATTTGCATGTGTATTTAGGTATTCTTTATTAAATTCTGTATTATTTAATGTCAAAAAGTTCTAAAAAATATTTTATTTAACTACTTTTGGAAGTCTTGGACGGATTAAATTTATTTCCATTATTTCTTATGGGGAAAATTGATTCGTTTAACGATTGTTTCGCCTTAAAATATGCCCTCTCTGACGGATTAATATCGTAAGTCGGGGTACCACTGTACATTCCATAATAGGCATAGGGTCATCAGGGTCAGCCTCAAATCCTTCAAAATTCATCAAAAAATTCTTCGGCCGCATGTTTGTCCAAACTTGCCATACATCCTGGTGAGCTCGGCCACACATACACCACTTTCGTATTTTGCTACAAGCTCTTTCTTGAATTCTATTGTGTTTCTCACCTTTACCAATGGGCTGGCACTAGGAACTTTCTTTGGCCCCCTGGTGGCTAATTTCACAGTTTCACTCAATAAACAAGCACAAAAAACAATGGATTATTATGAAATGTTTGGGATGAATGCGCGGAGTATTGCTCACTGTACAAGTGACAGGGGCAGACCAAGTCACGTACGTCTGAGCGTTTGATACGGACTATTTCTGAGTAGAGGTATGAAACCTGGGATAAAATTTTGCCCAAAAAGTGGTCGAAATCTGAACTGTATGATATCCACACTGGATGAAATGCGGGGTTCCACTGTAATCACAAACACACTGACAGGTGAACATTTTCACCTGTCTTAGTCACATACTGTTGTCTAGAAATATATACAAAGTATTTATAAGTCCCAGCAATGTTTTAGACATACTGGAGTATACATCTCTGTCTTTCTGTCTGCCTGTGTGTCTCTGTCTTTTTGTCTGTCTATGTGTCTCTGTCTTTCTGTCTGTCTGTGAGTCTCTGTCTTTCTGTCTGCCTGTGTGTCTCTGTCTTTCTGTCTGTCTGTGTGTCTCTGTCTTTCTGTCTGCCTGCGTGTGTCTGTCTTTCTGTCTGCCTGTGTGTCTCTGTCTTTCTGTCTGCCTGTGTGTCTCTGTCTTTCTGTCTGCCTGTGTGTCTCTGTCTTTCTGTCTCTCTCTGTCTTTGTCTTCCTGTCTTTCTGTCTGCATGTTTCTCTGTCTTAGAGAGCAGCTCATGAACCAGCAGGTATTACACACGATGCAGAGTCGTCATGTCTGATTCCTGATCAAATGAAAATGCGTATTACTTGCCAGTCATGCTTATTATGCTTTATGTCTCAAAGCACAGTATAGCACTTTGCATTTTTGGGGTTATCCTAGGTAATTTACTCTATGTATGATAACTGTACTTGTCTGATAGAGAAAGAGATAAACTCAGTTATCATGTTTCTAAGGTTACTACTAAAAGTGTAAGTATTTGTGTGTGGTAGTCTGTAGATTGCTCCAACTGTTATAGGTTTCTTAAGGTTTTCTGATGTGAATTTAGCTATTATATATTCACTATTTTTGTCCCTTGTGCAAGCTGATTTCATACATTGTAATTCATCAGAGTAATAGATGGCAGTGACTCCTCCTGGTTGGTCATGCCTGCAGTTATGTATGGCTGTGTAACCAGGTATGGTAAATATGTCTGTCAAATCTTGTTTGATCCAGGTTTCAGTAAGAATATTGAAAGTTATAGTAGCATTTAGAGACTTCAGTAATGCAAGGAGGTCATCATAGTGTTTATTTAATGATCTAACATAGTTGAAGACTGTAATGTTCTTGCTGGCACTGAGTAGAGTTTTAGCCTGACTAGCAGTGTAGTAATGACAGTTACTGTTAGGATTATTTGTGCAGTTCAATAACAGGTTGATATTAGGATCAATAATTGCATTCATAAGGGGCACGTAGAGAAATAAGCTGTTGCAATTATCAAAAAACAAAAAAACATTTGCTGTTAACCACTAACAAATATGAATATATGGACTAAGATAATTATTTTAACCTTTTGACTGTTTCGGTCGTATATATATGTCTTACGAGCCACTGTTTCGGACGTATCTATATGCCTAAATTCTAACGGCTTCAAATGAAGCAGGAGAGAGCTGGTAGACCTACATGTGAGAGAATGGGTCTGCGTGGTGAGTGTGCGAAGTATGAAAAAAATCGGGGACCCAGTGGTGCATTGTGGGAGCGCCATGTTTGTAGTCATTGTTCACTATGCCTCACGGTAAGAAGTACCTCACTCCCCGGCGAATTGGAGGCCTTCTCTTCCCAAGTGATAGTTCAAACAGCGATGGAAGTGCCAGCGAAAGTGAATTCCATGGTTTTCAAAAGGGTGTGACCGAAAGCAGCGCCCAGGATAACATATTTAGTGATGAAAACCCAGATGACCCACAGCCTTCCACATCTGGTGCTGGGCCGTCTCATTCACGTTCACCTGTACCAGGACGAAAGAGGAAACTATTTCACCGTGTACAGGACTCTGATGTGAGCAGTGTAAGTGATGATGACAGTGATTTCAAAGTTACTGAAAGTAGTTCTAGTGGCGACAGTGAGGGAGAGTATTCTCCAGTGAAGCGGCAGTATGTATGACGCTACATGTGTTCTGGTAGTGTGCCATATGCTATTCCAAGGAAAAGGAGTACATCTCGGAGTACATCTCTTGGCCCTACACCACGAATTGATAGTGAAGATGATGATATTGTGACAATGGGGATGCGTAATGTGCGTGGGGTAGCAGGTGGTAGTGGTGGTGGTGTTGGTGGTGGCACAAGTCATGTGGCAAAAGGAGCGGGCCACGTTGCTAACTCAGCACATCCACAACCACTCTCAACCACCCCACACTCCCACAACCTGCACAACCACAACCACCTGTCAATATCCAGTACACACTAGCAGACCGCATCTGGGATTGGCAGCAAGGTGACAATTTTGTTCCCAATCCCCATGACTTTGATGAAGCACAAATTGGAATACGGCCATCATGTACACTTGGGAACAATGCTACTGAACTAGAATGCTTTCAGTTATTCTTCGATGAACCCCTGATGGACATTATTGTCAGGGAAAGCAATACATACTACGAGTACACCATGGCAAACACAATACTTTCACAAAGGTCATGGCTACACCAGTGGAAGGACACAACTGTGGCAGAAATGTACTTGTTCATTGCCACAATAATGCTTATGCCACATGTGTATAAGCATACTGTCAACACATACTGGTCGACAGAACACCTAATTTCAACCCCAGGTTTTAGTGATATCATACCAGTGAATCGTTTTTTGATACTGTTACGTATGCTACACTTTTCAGACAAAACCAGGCCTGACAGAAACGACAGGTTATATAAGATCAGGAATGTGTTTATGTACATGAAACAAAAGTGCTGTATGTATTTTTATCCCTTCAGGAAGCTTGTTATTGATGAGTCTTTGATTTTCTTCAAAGGCAGACTGTCGTTCAAGCAGTATATACAGTGGACCCCGGTGTTCGTCCATTTTCGTAACAGAATGCTGTTCAAGTGCCATTACCAACCAAATTTATTCCCTTAAGAAATACAGTGGACCCTCGCAATTCGAATTTAATCCGTTCCAGGAGCTTGTTCTTAACGTGAAATGTTCGAAAGGCGATTTAATTTTCCCATAAGAAATAATGGAAATACAATTAATCCGTTCCAGAAATCCAAAAATATATAAAAAATAATATATTTTAATAAAATTAAGCTTCTACATAGACAAAAACATTAAATACTACAGTGGTGTACTACTAAAAGTATTAGTAAATAAATGCAAGTCTTTTACTTACCATTATTGAAGATTGTTGATGGCATATGGAAGAGAGGGAGGAGGAGTGAGGGAGGGAGGGGTTAGTGTTTGGAAGGGAATCCCTTCCAGAAGGACTTCAGGTACCAAAGCCCTATCTGGGGTTACTTCTTTTTTTTGTCTTTTAATCCCACTAGGACCAGCTTGGGAGTCACTGGACACTTTAACAAAATAACTGTCCACAGTCCTCTGTTTCTGGCGCCTTTTCAACATGTTCCTGAAGAAGGACATTGTTTGGTCACTGAACATGCTGCTGTTATGGCTTGTTTGAGCTTGTTCAGGGTGGTATTTTCAACAAAACTTTGCAATCTATTCCACATTGTACACATCTCCTTAATCTCTGAAGAAGGCACCTTCTTCAGCCCCTTCCTCCTCCTTCTCCCGTGAATCAATAGCCTCAAATCTGGTCTGATGCTCTTCCATTTCCAGCTCTTGAGTTGTTAGCTCTACCCTGTGGCCCTGCACTAAGTCTTCCACATCATCGCCACTCACCTCCAACCCCATGGACTTGCCCAATTCCACAATACAGTCCACAACAGGCACAGGGTCGGCAGGGTCAGGGTCAGCCTCAAACCCTTCAAAATCCCTCTGTTGGACACAACCTGGCCACAATGGTCTCCAAGCAGAGTTCAAAGTCCTTGAAGTCACTCCCTCCCAAGCCTTGCCTATAAGGCCTATGCAGCTGTAGATATTGAAATGATTCTTCCAGAACTCTCTAAGGGTCAATTCACTGTCCGAGGTCATTTCAAAGCACTTTTCAAACACTGCTTTTGTGAAGAGTTTTTGAAGTTACAGATGACCTGCTGGTCCATGGGCTGGAGGAGAGGAGGGTGTTAGGAGGCAAGAACTTCAGTTTTATAAATTTGAAGTCTTCACACAGTAGGTCTTCCATGTTTTGAGGATGTGAAGGAGCATTGTCCAGCAACAGGAGGCACTTTTGTCCAAACCCTTTTCCTGTAGGTATTTTCTCACACTGGGGCCAAACACTTCATGGATCCAGTCACTGAAAAGGTGCTTTGTGACCCATGCATTCTGACTAGCTCTCCACAAGACACACAATCTACTTTTGACGACATTGTGTCTCTTGAACACTCTGGGATTTTCTGAGTGATACACTAGTAAAGGCTTTAATTTAAAATCCCCACTAGCATTACTACACATCATGAGAGTTAGCCTGTCTTTCATAGGCTTGTGTCCTGGCAGTGCCTTTTCTTCCTGAGTAATGTAGGTCCTGTTGGGCATTTTCTTCCAAAACAGGCCTGTTTTGCCACAATTGAACACTTGTTCAGGTGTCAATTTTTCAGTCTTTATGTAGTCCTGAAACTCCTTTATGAATTTTTCAGCTGCATGTTTGTCTGAACTGGCAGCCTCACCATGCCTTACCACATTATGTATGCCACTACGATTTTTAAATCTCTCAAACCAGCCTTTGCTGGCTTTAAATTCACTACCATTACAATCAGCACTGGTTGCAGGCATTTTCTTTAAAAGATCGGCATGCAAGTTCCTTGCCTTTTCACAAATAATTGACTCAGAACACTATAACCCGCTAACTTTTATCCTTGATCCACACCAGCAACAACTTCTCAATCTCTTTGATTATTTGTGGTCTGTTTTGGCTCGCACAGTAACACCTTTTGCAACATCAGCTTGCTTAATTTCTTCCTTCTTAAGCAGGATAGAAGCGATAGTTGACCTGTTTTTGCCATATATCCTAATAAGATCACACAATCGCACACCACTCGTATTTTTGTATTATTTCCTTCTTCATTTCTACGGTGTTTCTCACTTTTATCAGCCCAGGGGTACCACTAGGAACTTTCTTGGGACCCATGGTAGCTTATTTCACAGTCGCACTTAATGAACAAACTCCAAAAAATTATAATTAAGTGTGAAATGTCTGGGGAAGCGTGCAGGGTATTGTTCTCTCGAGTGTAAACAACGAGGGACTGGCTCTCCACGCCTGCGCTTAGAGGCACCCAAGCGCCTGGGCCGACAGGTCACGAACGTATTCGTTCAACTCGCGATAATTTGTTCGCATGACAATATCGAATTTTTGTACTAATGACGATTTGTTCGACTGCCGAGCCGTTTGAATAGGGGGTCCACTGTAATGTAAAGTAGACTAGTCCTTTTAGACCCCCAAAACTACACTTATAAAAGCATTTAAAAATACACTTACATAAAAGGGCGTGTTTTGAGCAGGACGAACACCGGGGTCCACTGTACAAAGAAAGAGGAAACGCTTTGGTATAAAGTTATTTGTACTGTGTGATTGCAAAAGTGGTCTGGTTTGATATAATTGTGTACACTGGCAGTAATACATTGCAAGATACCAGGAAGTTATTGATATCTCTGGTGATGTGGTTAGAACAATGATGGAACCATATCTTGGTAAGGGGCATATATTATATACTGATAACTGGTACACAAGCCCTTTACTCAGTGATTTCTTGCGAATGAACATGACAGACTGGTGTGGCACAGTGAGTGCAAATCGTAAACATATGCCTAGGTTCGACGCTGGCACTCGAGAGGTGAAGTGCAGGTGTTTGCTGCCAATGACATCATGGCATTTCGGTGGCAAGACAAACGTGATGTCACATTGTTGACATCAGTTCACGGACATGAAATGGTAGACACTAACAAGGAATAGAGAACCAATGAACCCATTCTAAAACCTGCAGCTTTGATGGGCTACAATCTCAATATGCACTTA
>WNWK01056635.1:0-10954 GCA_009830355.1 Cherax destructor
GGTCAGTGGAAGTGTTTGCCATGTTTCCTTACACCTGCTGTCTCTGTTCATCTAGCAGTCAGTAGGTACCTGGGTGTTAGTTGACTGGTGTTTGTGTGGGTTGCAGCCTGGGGTGGGAAGATTGAATGATTACAGTCGAAATAAGACAAACAATCGTAAATGACACACTGACTTGACTTTACTTGACTTTCTTGGATTATCCTGGCTGGCTAACCCTCTGGATTAAAAAAAACAAACCAATTTTATGTGAAGTAGTGTTCTGATGGTGCTGGTAACAATGTTGTCACTGCTTTGAACTTTCAAAGCGTAAATTCAATTTACATGCTAACTTGAATTAAATAGTGCATACAGCCTCTCCTCAGTTAGCAACGTACTCGCTTTCTGATGCCTCGGACTTACGACGGTCTGTAAGACCAGTATGCATACCTAAATAATGTATATTAGCGTTGATTTCCGCTATTCTGTTTATTACAATATACAGTACAGTACTGTATAAACATTAAAAAATTTACCAGAAATATTATAAATGGTGTGGTGCAATGGTGATATTAAAAGAATATCAAAGATTGTTGACACAAGCCCACTACCATTATAGTATAATCCTCACTTAACAACGAATTCGTTTAACGCCATGGTCTTAGGAACATAACTCCGTCGTTAAGTGAGGAGGGGCTGTAGTTCAAAAGTTGAGACTGACTATCTATCTATTTATCTTAAAAATTTTCACTTGCCTGCAAGCACTTTATCATAAAGCTAGAGTACCAACACGTATAACATTGTCCCTTATAAATTCAAATACCTATATATGCATACTATTTATTGCATTCGTGGTTACTACATACTTGTTGTATATACAAAGTTTGAGCAATTATTCCATATCACACTGTTCAAAAACGCTATGCACATAAAGGGCCCCAAAATTTGGAAGTCATTACCAGTAAATACTAAAGTAACCCGGTCTTATCTGAACATCAATTTAATACTCTTGTCAAAAACCACATACTCATACTCACCCTAAACTAAAAACTGAATATGTACTCAATACTTAACTTTACCAAATAATATAATTTAAATATTGACTATTGATATAAACAACCTGCCAAATAGTTTCAACTTGTCCCAATGTTAAGTTATTACACTGATGTATGTATTAGTTGCAATTTATATACAGTAGGGCCCCACTTATATGGCAGGTTAGGTTCCAGGGCAGGCTAGTGCCTTACCTTAAAGCAGACATTGCCAAAAAGCAGAATGGCATTTTTTCCACCTCCACTCACCCACCCACTTATAATTGTATATAAATGCCAGACAACAAGCTTACACTAACTTTAGCAATAGTACTAGGCATTCATTAAAAAACACAATAAAAAGTAAGATACACACAGAGTACACTTATTACTTACCTTAAATTACAGTATTAACATTAATGTGTAAGATTTGAGTGGCAGGGTATTGTCTAAAACAAGTAAAACATTAAAAGTAATTTTATTTTCCTTGCAGTAAGCTTCAACCGTAGGTTTAAAATAGTGTGTGAACCAATTTATGAAAAGATCAGTAGTCATCCAAGCTTTTCATTGGATTTATAATAAACAGGGAGGCTACCTTTTGCATAGTTCTTTAGGGCCCTAGGATTCTCTGAGTGATAAATTATCATAGGTTTTAACTTGCAATCCCCAGGAGCATTAGCTCCTAGCAAGAGTGTTAGCTGACACTCTTGGGTTATCGTGGGTTACACATATGCTGCTATATGTAACTGTATTTGATGGGGCTATGTCAGTGATCAACATATACTTAGACCATCATTTAGAGAGAGGTACAAATAAAAAATCGGTATACAAGAGACTGATCTTAAGGTGCTTGCCCAATATTGAGATCAAAATCAAAGGAGCTAAATTGTTTTTTAATTAATTTTAGGTAATCTGCAAGAAGGTTGTTAGAATATCGTTTTGGAGTTGTTGTTACTTGAATTCCTCTATATAAAGGGAAGGGGTAGTTAAAAGATAGTTTAAAAATGATAGTGTAATAAGTTTACTGAGTATACCACCAGGTAAAGTGTATGGTACGATTATTATTGAAAGAATTATAGGTAAGGTAATACAGAGAGCAGGATCACAGATGAACAAGGAGGGTTTAGAAAAATTTGATGTCACATTAGGGGGATGTAGTATGGAAGAAGTGAATGTGTTAGGAGTTTACTTGTCATTGTATGGGTGTTTTGGCCTCCTACCTAACATAATGGTTAGGTAGTTAGTTAACGTACAGGCCACCAGTAACAATGGGTATGTCATCAGACCCAATGTTGGACTGCTGAGCCGGCAGACTCTCCAACTGTAGAGTGTCCTAGACTCTCCCAGAGTACTCCAACTGGAGAGTGTCCTAGACTCTCCTAGAGTACTGCAACTGGAGAGTTTTCACCAGACTCTCCCCGATACACCTACTACTGGCTGGAGAGTGTTCGCCAGACAGACCTGTTTGAGAGCGGAGACTCTCGCAGTGTACTCCTGACTCTTCGTGATGGTGATAAAGCCCTAGATTAGACTCCATCTACTGGATTCACCATACTGTTGTACCTTAAATTATTGTTCCTTGAATTATTGTACCTGAAATTATTTTACCTTAAATTATTGTACCAGAAATTATTGTACCTGAAATTATTGTACCTGAAATCATTGTACCTGAGACTGTGTACTACCCTGAATTTTGTTACCCGTAGTTGTGTTACCTGGAGTCTGTCTGTGTACCCTGAATTTTGTTACCCAGAGTTGTGTTACCTACCCTGAGTTGTGTTACCCTGAGTTTGTGTAAGGTATTCAGTGTTGTACTTGGAGTTGTGTAGCCGCAGACAGAGCTTTGTCAGGTGTTTGTGACAAATGAGTGCATCAGTTGACACACGTTTAGTGTTCAGGGCGGGGGTCGGGGGTTGGTGAAGCCATCGACTATCTGGTGGCACGACACAAGTTAAATAGTCATGTGTAAAGATGCGGTACAAGGTTTCTCACGACACAGAGGAAAGGGTGTCGTGTGTGACACGGTAGGGAAAGTGTGTCATGTGACATAGGTAGGGTGTGTTTTGTGACACAGAGGGTGTTGTGTGAGACAGAGAAGGGGTGTCATGGCTATAGGATTGGTAGTGTCCTGTGTGACACAGGAAGGTGGCATCGACTATGAGACAGGCACTGAATTTTATGATTGTTTTGACTTTAGCAAATAATTATTACCTTTTAATACGAGTTCTTTGTTATAAAATGTGTATACCAAAGAGAAATATGTTTTTACACAAATTATATGAATGTTTTTATATTAATAATAAAATATTAAATATTGGAAATTTGTAGAGTATATTTTTATCCCGAAGTCTTTTATTACAGAACACTAGTTACAGGCATTGGAATAAATGCACACTCTACCTGGGTACAGGTAACGTGTTTAGTGATACAGTGGACCCCCGCTATTCGAACGGCTCGGCAGTCGAACAAATCGTCATTAGTACAAAAAATTCGAAATCGTCATGCGAACAAATTATCGCGAGTCGAACGAATACGTTCGTGACCTGTCGGCCCAGGCGCTTGGGTGCCTCACAGCGCAGGCGTGGAGAGCCAGTCCCGCGTTGTTTACACTCGAGAGAACAATACCCTGCACGCTTCCCCAGACTTTTCACACTTAATTATAATTTTTTGGAGTTTGCTCATTAAGTGCGACTGTGAAATAAGCTACCATGGGTCCCAAGAAAGTTCCTAGTGGTACCCCTGGGCTGATAAAAGTGAGAAACACCGTAGAAATGAAGAAGGAAATAATACAAAAATACGAGAGTGGTGTGCGATTGTGTGATCTTGCCAGGATATATGGCAAAAGCAGGTCAACTATCGCTTCTATCCTGCTTAAGAAGGAAGAAATTAAGCAAGCTGATGTTGCAAAAGGTGTTACTGTGCGAGCCAAAAACAGACCACAAATAATCAAAGAGATTGAAAAGTTGTTGCTGGTGTGGATCAAGGATAAAGAGTTAGCGGGTGATAGTGTGTCTGAGTCAATTATTTGTGAAAAGGCAAGGAACTTGCATGCCGATCTTTTAAAGAAATTGCCTGCAAGCAGTGCTGATTGTAATGGTAGTGAATTTAAAGCCAGCAAAGGCTGGTTTGAGAGATTTAAAAATCGTAGTGGCATACATAATGTGGTAAGGCATGGCGAGGCTGCCATTTCAGACAAATATGCAGCTGAAAAATTCATAAAGGAGTTTCAGGACTACATAAAGACTGAAAAGTTGAAACCTGAACAAGTGTTCAATTGTGACGAAACAGGCCTGTTTTGGAAGAAAATGCCCAACAGGACCTACATTACTCAGGAGGAAAAGGCACTGCCAGGACACAAGCCTATGAAAGACAGGCTAACTCTCATGATGTGTAGTAATGCTAGTGGGGATTTTAAATTAAAGCCTTTACTAGTGTATCACTCAGAAAATCCCAGAGTGTTCAAGAGACACAATGTCGTCAAAAGTAGATTGTGTGTCTTGTGGTGGAGAGCTAGTCAGAATGCATGGGTCACAAAGCACCTTTTCAGTGACTGGATCCATGAAGTGTTTGGCCCCAGTGTGAGAAAATACCTACAGGAAAAGGGTTTGGACAAAAAGTGCCTCCTGTTGCTGGACAATGCTCCTTCACATCCTCAAAACATGGAAGACCTACTGTGTGAAGACTTCAAATTTATAAAACTGAAGTTCTTGCCTCCTAACACCACTCCTCTCCTCCAGCCCATGGACCAGCAGGTCATCTGTAACTTCAAAAAACTCTTAACAAAAGCAGTGTTTGAAAAGTGCTTTGAAATGACCTCGGTCGGACAGTGAATTGACCCTTAGAGAGTTCTGGAAGAATCATTTCAATATCTACAGCTGCATAGGCCTTATAGGCAAGGCTTGGGAGGGAGTGACTTCAAGGACTTTGAACTCTGCTTGGAGACCATTGTGGCCAGGTTGTGTCCAACAGAGGGATTTTGAAGAGTTTTAGGCTGACCCTGACCCTGCCGACCCTGTGCCTGTTGTGGACTGTATTGTGGAATTGGGCAAGTCCATGGGGTTGGAGGTGAGTGGCGATGATGTGGAAGAGCTAGTGCAGGGCCACAGGGTAGAGCTAACAACTCAAGAGCTGCAAGAGCTGGAAATGGAAGAGCATCAGACCAGATTTGAGGCTATTGATTTACGGGAGAAGGAGGAGGAAGAGGGGCTGAAGAAGGTGCCTTCTTCAGAGATTAAGGAGATGTGTACAATGTGGAATAGATTGCAAAGTTTTGTTGAAAAATACCACCCTGAACAAGCTCAAACAAGCCATAACAGCAGCATGTTCAGTGACCAAACAATGTCCTTCTTCAGGAACATGTTGAAAAGGCGCCAGAAACAGAGGACTGTGGACAGTTATTTTGTTAAAGTGTCCAGTGACTCCCAAGCTGGTCCTAGTGGGATTAAAAGACAAAGAAAAGAAGTAACCCCAGATAGGGCTTTGGTACCTGAAGTCCTACTGGAAGGATTCCCTTCCAAACACTAACCCTCTCCTCCCCCCCCCCCCCCCCCCCCCTCCCTCCTCCCTCCCCCTCCCTCCCTCCCTCCCTCCCTCCCTCCCTCCCTCCTCTCTCTTCCATATGCCATCAACAATCTTCAATAATGGTAAGTAAAAAGACTTGCATTTATTTACTAATACTTTTAGTAGTACAGCAGTGTAGTATTTAATGTTTTTGTCTATGTAGAAGCTTAATTTTATTAAAATATAATATTTGTTATATATTTTGGATTTCTGGAACGGATTAATTTTATTTCCATTATTTCTTATGGGAAAATTAAATCGCCTTTCGAACATTTCACGTTAAGAACAAGCTCCTGGAACGGATTAAATTCGAATGGCGAGGGTCCACTGTAACTCGGTATTTTTTAAAAAATTTTATTTATGATGTATGTAGTAAACCATAGAATACCAAAAAAAGGTGAGTGGTGCATTGAGGTGTCTGTGGAGACAAGTTAACGTTATCCAAGGAGGCAAAGAAGGTAATGCATGAGAGTATATTGGTATTAACACTATTATGTTTGTGTGAATCATGGGTTGTAAATTCTGCATTGAGGAGGTACATTTTTTTGATCTTCTTATCAGACTCGTTAGGTTTTATGAGTAGCGTTTTGTTTGTTCTCTTGTTATTTGACCCATTCTGTACTGTTTTTCATATAGGTGCTTTATATTAATGGACTTGAGTATGCTTGGTGTTAGCCAGGGACTATTTAATCTTTGAGTTGTGATTTGTTTAGTTTTTTTATGTCAGTGCTTATTATAGAGCTATTGGGTCTTTTTAAGAAAATTATTAATACATAAGTCAGTATCTGGGAAGTTGTCTATTTCTGTTTGCCAGTCAGTGTTTGTCATAGGTGTTATAAAGTTATTTATAGCTGTCTCATTATATAGTCTGAAGGTAACTTTAGTAGTCTCTAGTGGTAATTTTTCCGAAATTTGTTATGAGAAAGGTCTGGTAGTGGTCAGTGGTATTGTCTGTGATTATGCCTGATTTTAATGGGGATATGGTGTTAGTCCAGATATGGTCTAATAGAGAGGCACAGGTCTCAGAGATTCTCGTAGGTTTTGTTATTGTCGGAGCAGCAAGCAGTTGCTCATATAGTGTTTGTGAATTCAGTTACTAGTGGGTCCTGATCTTGTAGGAGGTTTATATTGAAGTCGGCTGTGAGGATTAAGTGGTCTTTGTTCATGTGTGCATCAGTAATCATACTTCCAAATTGTTCAATAAATTGCTGAATGTTTGACTGTGGTAATCTATAGATGTTTATAACTGTGAGAGGTTTTTGTCGATATTTGGATTTAAATTTAGCTATTATATATTCTCCATGTTCATCTCTTGTGCAAGTATTGTTAATACATTCAAGCTGGTCTGAGTAGAACATAGCTGTGCCACCTCCTTGTTGGTCTGTCTGGCCGACAATTGTGTATGGCTGTGTAACCAGGAATGGCATAGATATCTATAGTATGAGGCTTTAACCATGTTTCAGTGAGAGCAATGATGGACATACTGGCCTGAAGTGAGTTTAATAATGCAGTGAGGTCATCAAAATGTTTGCTTAAAAATTCTGACATTGTAATTAAAGATAGTTATGTTATTGTTGGATTTGAGTAGTGTTTTAGCCTGTTGTGGTGTGTAGTAATTTTAATTGTTGTTAGGTTCATGTAAGTTATTTAATAGAAGGTTGATTTCAGGATCAAGGTAGCATA
Source organism: Cherax destructor (assembly GCA_009830355.1). NCBI lineage: Eukaryota > Metazoa > Arthropoda > Malacostraca > Decapoda > Parastacidae > Cherax > Cherax destructor. The sequence goes on from WNWK01056635.1 coordinate 7,251, forward strand.
AGATTTAGTGTGATTCTATAATTAAACTTAAAATTAGAACAACACAAGTAGACCTAAGAATAGGACCATGCAAAAGGATTTCTTGGCACGTGAGTTAGTACGTTGAATAAGTTTACAAAAATGAAAAGAATGAGCTAAGGTAGGTAGTCAATTTACAGCTAATAAGAATCTAAAACTATACTATAGCACCTGATTAAGTTAATTAATTAAAAAAAAGTTTATATATGAGTGTGATTCTAAAAATATTAAGAAGAATGAATAATGGTAGACTTAAAGATATGATATCTGATCAATTGATTTTTCTAGCTAATTTGATTAACAGACTTTTGAATAGAAGTCACAGAGGTTTAGGATATATCTTTACATTGTAATTGATTGATTATTTAACTAGTTAATAGAACTGGTTGGAAAGTTACTATGATTAGTATTAATTTATAATGGAACAACACTAGTTGTGATTCTTCTAGAATTTATTCAAGGCAATATAATGAAAATCAAAGTGAATTATTAAAATAGAGATAAGTGCTAAAGTTTATAAAAGTGTACAGAAGTAAAATTTATTAGTATTAAAATTATTAAAAGATAAGTAAAATTTTTAGCAAATAAGGTGATTAATCGAAATTATAAATTCTAAGCAAGTAAGCTGATAAAAATATATAGGTATGTTGGTTGAAAAATGGCACACACAAGTAAAAATTGTATGTATTAAAAAATAAAAGTAAAACTATTTGTCAAAAATATTCATCAGAGGATAGACAAATACTTAAATGAGGTAGATGGGCAAAACATACACTACACTATACTAGGGGTTTGGTATTGGACATTGTGTTTATACAGTATCTGTTATATTTGTATCCCTAAGGAATCTTAATAGTTCAGTCTCAGTTGTGACAACTGACCTACACTTTTTTTTCACTAGAATTTTTCCATCCCGAGTGAAACATTGGAGGATTTTATCATTATTCTCTCGCTTAAGTCTTCTTATTCTATACCAGACGAGTTCTGACGTTTTTTTGGGCAGACACTCATTAATGAATACTTGTTTCCTGGCTTTAATAGATGATCTAATTAGATGTGTTTTCCCGTCATGTGTGGTGAATCTAAGCATAACACTTTTTCTACCATGGGAACCTAGTAATCGTGCTTTTTTATATCTGTCACTGGTACATTTACATTCATTTGATCTTTGATGATCTGTAAAGTAATGTCTTTACTGTTTGCTTGGGTCATATCACTGGGAAATAAATGGACTGTTCAACCCCAACCAACCAACCAACCAACCAACCAACCAACCAACCAACCAACCAACCAACCAACCAACCAACCAACCAACCAACCAACCAACCAACCAACCAACCCAACCAACCAAAACCACCACCAACCCAACCCACCCAACCCCCCAAACCCACCCACCCAAAAACCACCAACCACCCACCCCCCCACCCACCCACCCACCCACCCACCCACCCACCCACCCACCCCCCCACCCCAAACAATTTTTTAAAACATCTCCCCAAATATAATTTCCAACCCCAACCATAAAACACTTAGTGTAACCCAGTTTCCACCAACCCTTATTGGCAGACTTATAATCCTCGGAGTTACACATTCTAAGGTTGGCCTAGATTATTATTAAACTTTTTTGTATGTATGTATGTAATGAAATGTATGTAATGTAATGTAATGTATGTATGTATGTATGTATGTATGTATTTATGTATGTAGTAAAAAAAAAAATGTATTAGTTTTCCCCTTCCCTCCCCCCTGTGTGCAAATTTAAAATGAAAAACATGTAAATTGGTAATGGCAAATGACAGGATGACTCATTATTTAAAGTAATAGACACCTATCTGTATGTGTATTAATCTTATACATGATAAATCAACATGAGATAGTATCTATATAACGTTAAATTACTAAACTCTTGAAATATATTATTATATTGAAATAAATTAAAGTTATTTAGTCTTAACAATAATATTAAATATAAAAAAGTTTTACAAAGAATCATTAAATTAAACCAATGTTTTTTTTAATTAAAATTGAGGACGAGTCTCCTATAAATAGTGTAATAATTTTCGTCATTATGTTTAAAAGATCATTAGTTTGTATGAGTGTAAGTAGTTTTGTTTATTCATTAAGCTCGTAGTAAGGTACAACTGTACCTCTAGTTAAAAAAACAATAAAATAATATTTAGATATCTATGTATTCAGGTAGTTTACTAAATATAAAAATGTAAAAAAAAAATAAAACATTAGTATGAGAATATAAGACCAAAAAAAAAAATTAAATAACTAAATCAATAAAATAATAAAAAATAAATAAATAAATATGTATTTATTTATTTATTTATTTTTTTGATTTTTTTTATTTATTTAAATTTTTATTTAATTTTATTTATTTATTTATTTTTATTTATATAATTTATTTATTTACGTTGTACTCTAAGTTACGAGGTTTAAAGGGTTTAAAAGCAATGAATTTTTTCTATAAGAAAATGGAAATTGAATAATCCTTTTCCCAATCCCCAAAAATACAATTACGGGAACGCGTCAAGAACCAAATAATGTTTATATTTTTGGTTTACGTAAGTATTGTTACCATATTTGTTTTTTATTGAACTGTCTTATAATTGTTATTTTATCTTGGAAGTATTATCCACTTAGAATGTGTTAGTTCTGTCTATATTTTATATTTTTGTAATTTTCAATACCCGCCATGTTATAAGGTGTCATTCATGTTTGTAATTAAAATATGGTTAAAATGAATGAAATAAAATGAAAAATAATCCTTTTAAATATAATAAATTTGTAAGAAAGACATTGGAGATAATTGTTATTATGTAGAACTAGTTTAAAGATAGACCAAAAACCTCCCAGTTTTGTCTATTATTAAATTTATGGCAGTCAAATTATATTAGTTTTTGAGGCACATGTTATTTGCTATATTATTTGTATTCACCAACTTCATTGTTCACAATCATACATAAATTATGGAAAGGCATATTTTTTTAGGACCTAATTTTGATTCGATTTCATACCTTTATTGAACATTAAATTGTTTTCATTATCATCATGCCTACAAATCGTTAGCAGCCAATGATATTCATATTGTAAAACATTTGTATGACTCATAAATACTTTTAAAGCAAATACATAAAAATAGAAATCATAAATATTTTTAATTTCATTATTCATTAACTGCAATTAGTTAATGTATAATTTATTGAGATTTTTTCCCTCCAGCAAAGCAAGCAGCAAACAGCAAGCAAGCAAGCAAAAGCAAGCAAGCAAGCAAGCAAGCAAGCAAGCAAGCGCAAGCAAGCAAGCAAAGCAAGCAAGCAAGCAAGCAAGCAAAAGCAAGCAAGCAAGCCAAGCAAGCAAGCAAGCAAGCAAGCCCCAAACAAAAGCAAGCAAAAAAACAACAAGAAACATATGTTTCTTTTTTTTCCCTTGCCTTTCCAGTTACTTCTCCATTTCCCATTTGTTCAATAAAAAAAATGAACCAACAATTATACTATTAAATAAACACTTTATAAATTTAATTTTACAACAAACAACAATATAAATAATAGCCCCAGTTTTTGGGGAAAAATAATTTTTTTTATTAATCCCAAAAATGAATTTTTTTTACCCAACACACATTGCTTAATCCAATTTATAGAGTTGCATATATTTTGTCAAACATATCATATTTATTTTAT
>WNWK01056636.1:0-10954 GCA_009830355.1 Cherax destructor
GTTGGGGGGGGGGAAAAGGAAGTTTTGGGGCGGGGGCTTGACTTCCAGCAAGCATGGAGCGTATTTGATAGGAGTGAATGGAGGCATATGGTTTTAATACTTGACGTGCTGTTGGAGTTTGAGCAAAGTAACATTTATGAAGGGATTCAGGAAACCGGGCGGGCCGGACTGAGTTCTGGAGATGGGAAGTACAGTGCCGGCACTCTGAAGGAGGGGTGTTAATGTTGCAGTTTATAACTGTAGTGTAAAGCACCCTTCTGGCAAGACAGTGATGAGTGAATGATGATGAAATTTTTTCTTTTCGGGCCACCCTGCCTTGGTGGGAATCGGCCGATGTGTTAAAAAAAAAAAATAAAAATATAACTTACATATGTGTCCAAAGACTGGAAGATATTTTTAACACTGATCGTCTCCCATCAAAGCAGTGTGACTTAAAAAAAAACATCACTCATTCAGTTGCTGTCTAGCCTGAAGTGCCCCTTTATCACAGTTCAGATACCCCTTTTGAATTTTGCAACATCCTCCCCCTTCCTTCAGCAACCTGTTCTCTGAGCATTGAAATAGCTTCTTCAATATGGTTTGCAGTACTTTTCTAAGTTTAGGTTAGGTTGTCCTCTAGCCATAAAAAATTGTAACATGCTGCAACGGAAAATAATTTTTTTTTGACTAGATGCCTCCCACTGGGGTAGGGTGACTAAATGTGAAAAGAAGCACTTCTCTTTACATTTAGTAATTTTATACAGGAAAAGGGGGGTTACTAACTTCTCGCCCCTGACTTTTAGTTGCCTCTTACTACACGCATGACTTTGCAAATTAGGTTGAACAAATATACAAGTGAAAGGGTTGGATTTGAGGATTGCCTTCATCTGCCAGCAGACTATTGCGTGCTCCTCATTCTTATGTTCTGGTACCATAAATATAATTATGGTATGGTGTTCATGTCTACATGCTAAGACTTAGAATTATGCTTCATGAATTTTAAACAAAGTGGAACTTTATAAAAAAAATTCCGTTTTTCAGTATTTTCAGAAACCAGTTAAGAGTGGGAGGGAGGGAGGGTACCATGTGAAAATGTGATGGACTGTAGCTGAGCCATTCACACATATTTATCACAATCACAGTGGTGCATGGTGTATATACAGTAGGTACTATATTAATATATCCCGTATTCTGTCAGTTCAACCTGATTTTTGCAAATAGAGGGGGAAACAGAGTGGTTGTCCCTCAGATAAGGGTTAGAAAGTGTACTCGTAACCAACGACATTCTTGTACACAAGTAACCTGCACTTAGGAGGTGAAAAATTAAGCGACATTTCGGTTGCTTAGAAGATAGAAACTTATGATGGTGTTTCGGTTGGACTTGGGCCATTAGCAAGACTTGTTAATGTTCTAAGTTAGATTGAAATATTGTCACAAGTTCAATGTGTATTGTTCAGGATGGTATTTATGACTTCATTTCATAGCTTGCTAATGTATCACAAAATATAAAATTGACAGCCAAACTGATGTTCAGTGTACATTTCAGTAGGTACTTCATTGTTATTTTATCATGTTTCCCCTCATTTAAACCCTAAATATGCAAATGAAGGAAAGGAGAGGATATGTAAATCTTATGTCCCTCTGACATTGTGTTTAAACATTATTTCCTGTATCCTTACAATTTAGCCCTTGATGATGCAGAAAATTTGAAACAGTGCATGTAAGATTATTAGTGGAGTATTACAGTAGACTTAATTGTCCATTATTTCTAGGCAGGTTCAACTCATACCCAACCATTTCCACACTTGTACTTTTTCAGCCTACTTTTTAAAGGTGCTTAAAGTTTGGTGATAGTTGTAGATTTACTCTCAACTGTTAGGCCTCAAAATATGGCCTTTCCCCTGCTCCTGTCTTATGTCGGGGGTTTAAAGCAAAATTTGATTATTTGGGGAGAAAATATAGCCTTATGGCTGTTAATATACTGCATAATTTTCACAGTTCCACCTGTTTGTAATTTCATTTCTCCAAATTCTGTGAACTATTCACAGCACACGTCTTCCTCAAGGATGACATCACCACCTCCAGCTTCTTACTGTGAAATTTAAAACCCGTGATTCACAACATATCACAGTATTGTTACCACTTTTTTTTAACACACAGACCGTTTCCCCCCAAGGCAAGGTGGCCCGACAAAGAAAACTTCCATTATCACTCACTCCATCACTGTCTTGCCAGAGGTGCACCCACACTACAGCTACAAAACTGCAACATTAACACCCCTGTTTTTTTTTTTTTTTTTTCAACAAGTCGGCTGTCTCCCACCGAGGCAGGGTGACCCAAAAAGAAAAAAAATCCCCCAAAGAAAATACTTTCATCATTCAACACTTTCACCTCACTCATACATAATCACTGTCTTTGCAGAGGAACTCAGAATACAACAGTTTAGAAGTCCCTCCAAACTGCCAATATCCCAAACCCCTCCTTTAAAGTGCAGGCATTGTACTTCCCATTTCCCAGGACTCAAGCCCAAACTAAATAAAATTAATTTTCCTAAATCCCTTCACACAATATTACCCTGCCCCCTCCCGGGTTTTTGGGCCCCCAAAAAAACATTTCCTCCATTCACTCCTATCTCCGCTCCACATGCTTGCAAGCCCAAGCCCCCCACCCCTGTTTCGGTGTTTTTCCCCTTTTTGCCTCTGAATAAATTCGTTTCCACAGGGGCCTCATCCCCCCACCCTTTTTTTTTTAACCCCCCTTGTGCTGCTGCTTTCTTAGATCCGTCTCCATTAAGTCAAACCCAAAAATATCAAACATTTTTTCCTCCTCACTATCTCCAAGCTGATATCCAACTTTCATTGCCTTGATTTTGTTATTCTATTGCCTTTCTTTTTCCAGTGTTCACTTTTGGTTTCCCTTTTTGCTTTCCCCTTCAAAATTCCTCCCCCCCTTTCAACTTCTCTTTAGAATCTCCCGAAAGAACCATGTCATTGGCAGAGCAACTAAAACAACTCCCAGTTGGTATCTAATTCATTATTTATGATTCTTCCCAGCTTTCCCTTTTTTACAACCCTTGGTGGTGTGAGACCCCACTGATGTAAAAAAAAAAATAGAAGATGGGGAAAAAATTCATGAAAACATGAATTAAATCAATAGGAAAAAAAAAAACTTTTGTAAGAAATTTTTACAAATCTAAAAAAAGTGTTTTTTGGGGTATTTATTACCTTCCATCATCTTGATGAAATTTAAAAAAATGCTTTTTTTTCGCTGCTGATATTATACTCCAGTGAAAAGAAGGAGAAAATGTCAAATAAATCATTAACTTAGACTCGATCAAACTTTCCACATTGTCCAAAATTTTAAAAAAAACAAAAATTTTTTCATATGAAATGGTAGAGAATCTTTTCTATAGGTAAAAAAAAAATGTAAAAATTTTTGATGAAAATATGAAATTCGTTTCGTGAATTTTTGTGTTACTTTTTTATGCATTGGTGATTTTGCTTACTTTGAGCCCTGTTTAGGTCAACCATTGGCATGGGGGGGGGTTTAAAATCAAATACAAAGGGGAGTTGTCACAGTTGTTTTTGTGATGACACTGTGTTTTTTGGGAGATTCTGAAGAGAAGTTGCAAAGGTTTGGGTGGATAAATTTTGGGAAGGTTTTAAAGAAAGAAAATTGAAAAAATGGGGAAAGAGTAAGGTATGAGGATAAAAAAAGATTGGGTGACAAAAGTTTGGGATTCAGATTGGGGGGAGAGAGTATGGAGGAGGTGTGTATTCAGATTTTTGGGAGTGGACATGTCAGAAAGAGGGGTCTATGAAGGATGAGGTGAATCATAGAATTGATGGGGGAAAAGGGCAGTGGTGCCCGGAGTCTGTGGAGAAAAAGAACTTTGTCCATGGAAGAAGAAAAAATGAAAGGGTATAGTTATCCAACACCTTATATGGGTGTAAAACAGGGGTGATAAATGTCACAACGGGGAAAAAGGCTGGAGGCATGGAGATGTTGTCTGAGGTCAATGTGGGTGTGAATATAATGCGGGAATTAAGTTTGGAAATTGGGAGGGGGGGGATTCCCAAAAACTATTATCCAGAGGGCTGAGGTGGGGTTGTTGAGGTGGTTGGGACTGTAGAGAGAATGGAATGAAACAGAATGACCTCGAAGTGTATAACAGTAGTGGAGGGGAAAGGGGGGGTAGGGGTGGCCAAGAAAAGGGTTTGGGGGAGGGGGGAAAAGAGGTTTTTGGGGCGAGGGTTTGGATTTCCAGCAAGCATGCGTGTGCGTATTTGATAGGGTGAATGGAGACAAATGGTTTTTTAAAACTTGCGTGCTGTTGGGTGTGAGCAAAGTAACATTTATGAAGGGATTCAGGGGGAAAAAGGCAGGCCGGACTTGAGTCCTGGAGGGGAAGTACAGTGTCGACTCTGAAGGAGGGGTGTTAATGTTGCAGTTTTTTAACGTAGTGAAAAACCCCTCTGGGAAGACAGGGTGGGTGAATGATGCGAAAATTTTTTTTTTGGGCCACCCTCCTTGGGGAAAGGATTGTTAATTAACATTGTTCTTTGACCAAATTCTTAGCTATTTTTAATATGTCTTCCATTTTTTGTTGAGCACAAAAAAATTTCCCCTCAACTATTTCAACTCCCCGAAAAGTGATCAAAAAATTTATAATTTGTGTTTCCCCCAAATTCCAAAATATTCCAATTTCAAAATAGGGTCCAGAATAAACAATGCACATTCTTTATAAAATAACCTTTCCTCTGTTCATTAGTTATTTCTCATCTTTTCCCTAATTCCAGTTTTATTTTATTATTCACACAAAAAAAAGATTTACTGTTATGCAATATTGTAATAATTGTATAAATATCACACATTCGTGAACACACATTAGACCCCCCGCTGGACTTGTATTGAATAGGTGTGTGATTTCTTACTCTTGAATATTACAAAAATTGAACATTTCTTAATGTGATCTCAATATCTAGCTATTTTCAGTCCAAAACCAATCAGAATCATTTTATTTCTGTAATATATTTCCATTCTAAAATAGACCAGAAACCAGAATACAACTGTAAAAAAATATAGAAAAATACCCCAAAGTCACAGTTTTAAACCCAAAACACGGTCAGTTTATTTTTTTCATGCACTTCATGCTGGGATTTTTTTTTTTATGAGGCATACTTCTGCATAGATCCATTCTCTCATATCTAGGCCCCAAAATTTTCCGCTCACACCTTATCAGTGAGGAGCTCATCCAAAATACTACTGTCCAGTGATTTCAAAAAACCGTTACTCGGCAAGCCAGTGAATGTTTTAAAATGGGGTTTCAAAAAAAATTTTTGTAAAAAAAAAATTTCTGGGCATTTTTGAGCAGAAGGTATACAGGGGCAGGTACATTATACATTCAATGATGTTAAACAGTAGGACAAAATTCAAAGAAATTTCTCTGAGAGCAGTGTTTGTATCATCCAATTTTCAAAGTAACCACACATCAACAACAGGAGTCAATAATGCTACAAAAAGCCCCCCCATTACCACCTATCACCACTCCGAAAAAGACTTTTCCCTCAAACTGGATGAATCGTCAGGGTATGAAGAACCAGTGTCCCCTACTGTAAGTGTTGAATGGCGTTTAAAGTTGCTTAAATGTTTATGAAACTTAATGAAACTGGTAAAAATGAAAGCCCTAATTGGGGGGAAAAAAATCAAATGGGTGAACTCTTGCACCGAAGGAATTGTTCTTAAACTATGATGTAGAAAAGCACTGATTTTATGATAGTGAATGATTAGAAGTTACGAAAAGAGATAAAAAATGTTGGTAGACCTCTCCCCCTGGCCTGCTTGGAACAGGCAGAGGGGGAGCTGCATTCAACAGGCATCTGACACTCACTAGGCCGAGCAGGGGTTTTTAACAGAGGGTTCTTAATGCCCGTTTACTGGGGCTCATAGGGACCCTCCCCCAAATTTTTACTTGATACTCATTTTTTTTGGCGTTTATCCTTGGGGAATTCTGATTTATGAAAACATTTATCTAACTTCATTGGGTTGTATCCCCTTTATGGGAGGGGGGGGGGGGAAGGAAAGGATCCTCTATGCCTGTGATTCAGTCAGTGTTTGGTGACTGACAAGGAACTGGTTTTAATGATAGAATTTTAACTATTTTTATGTTATATATTTTAAAGGGTCCCCACCAAAGAAGAGAGGTCGCCCCCCAAAAAAGATGGATGCTTCCCCAAGGTCACCCCAAATGCAACTCCAAGTCCAAATCTCCCAAAGATGTTCAAAATTTTTCCCTCACCCTGCTAAAAAGCTCTGGAGATAACTTAAAACAGTCACCTGGTTGTGCTTTGAATTTACTATGGAAAAAAAAATTTTTTGTTTGCGTGTAATTAAAGATATTTTTTCTTTATTGAAAGTTGATTGGTCTAGGATTAAAATAAAAATAATAATAAAGTCATTATTTTTTTCAAAATGAAAGATTATGGTGTAATATAGTCTCTTATTTTTTGCATCAGTGGGCAGAAACCCCCGGGATTTAAATTTGGAACAAAAATCATAAGATGCTGAAATAACAAAGAAATTATATTTAAAACCATTTTTTTCGTATTATTATTCACTGATCAGTATAATACAGAAAAAATTTTTGCTTTTAATGAAAAAAAAAAAAAAAGAAGATTTTGCATTGGGGGGGGGCTTGAAATTTTTTCCCCCCTCTTTTGGGGGTCAGTGTCATTATTATAGCCTCACCCACATATTCTTGGTCATTTTATTTTAAGTAAAAATTTTTTTTTAAAATTTTTTTATTGATCATTTGCTAGTTCAAATTCCATCTGTCTTCATCTGAGGCCCTCTTTATCATTTAGCTTATCCTTGTCTTCCTGATAAACGAATGAAGTTAATTTTCCCCTTTTCAATCTACATTCAACCAGTGTCATGAGGTGTTACATGTAATATTGATGTTTATGATTCATTATTTGTTTATTTTAGTACAGTAGGACGTCATTTAGCACGATAGATACGTTCCTGAAAAATGTGTTAGATAATTTCGTCTTAAATGATTAACAGAACTTAGGGGAAAAAATAGGATCGTGTTTGAGAGCCCCAAAAAAGCCAAACAAGTTTTTGACCAACATATCTTGCAAAAAATTGAAGGCGAATATGAAAATTTTGTTCATTGTCATGATCTATTACTGCTTAAGACTACAAATGCAATAGAAATAATAGTATTTCTTCCAAATTTGGGTAATGATGTTTGTGGTGGTGGAAGAGTGGATATGGATGGTGTGGCCCTACTGAGCTGAGGTGGATATGTTTGGTGCATTGTCATGATCTATTACTGCAAGACTACAAATGCAATAGAAATAATAGTATTTCTTACCTTAAATTGTGGGTAATGATTTTTTGGGATGGTAGTGAAGAGTGGATATGGATGGTGTGGCCCTACGGGCTGGGGTGGATAGTAAAGTTCTTGAACTGAAGTCGATGGTTGAACTAGTGTCTAATTTTTAAGTCAGTCAAGTCATTCATAAGTCGTCAAGTCTTCATAAGTCAGCCCAGTCATTCAGTAAGTCAGTCAATCATTCAGTAAGTCAGTCAAGTCTTATAAGTCAGTCAAGTCACAGTAAGTCGCGTCTTCAGTAAGTGCCGTCTTAGTAAGCAGCTTTTTCTTCAGTAAGTCAGCGCACAGTAGGCGTCAAGTCCAGTAAGTCAGCCGTCTTCCCCAGTAAGTCGCGCTTCAGTAAGTCGCGTCCGTGTCAGTCAAGTCCGTAAGTCAGTCAAATCTTTAGTAAGTGGGTCAAGTCATTCAGTAAGTCGTAAAGTCATTCAGTAAGTCAGTCGTCATTCAGTAAGTCATCAAGTCTTTCGTGGTCAGTCAAGTCATTCAGTAGGCAGTCGTCATTCAGTAAGTCAGTCAAGTCATTCAGTAAGTCCCGGGTTATTCAGTAAGTCGTCAAGTCATTCAGTAAGTCAGCCCAAGTCTTTCCCAGTAAGTCTTTCCCATAAGTCAGTCAAGTCATTCAGTAAGTCAGTCAAGTCTTCAGTAAGTCAGTCAAGTCATTCAGTAAGTCGTGTCATTCAGTAAGTCAGTCAAGTCATTCAGTAAGTCAGCGCATTCAGTAAGTCAGTCAAGTCATTCAGTCAGCCAAGTCATTCAGTCAGTCAGTCAAGTCCCCAGTCAGTCAGTCAAGTCATTCAGTCAGTCAGTCGTCATTCAGTCAGTCAAAGTCATTCGTCAGTCAGCGCTTCGTCAGCGCCGTCATTCAGTCAGTCAGTCAAGCTTCGTCGTGCCAAGTCATTCGCGTCAGCGTATTCAGCCTCACGTCATTCAGCGTCAGTCAAGTCATTCAGTCAGTCAGTCAAGCTTGGGGGGCCCGTCGTATTCAGTCGCGCAAGTCATTCAGTCAGTGCGTATTCAGTGGGCGTAAAGTCTTCAGTCAGTCAGTCGGGTCATTCAGTCAGTCAGTCAAGCGATCACTCAGTCATTCAGTCAGTCAAGTCAGTCAGTCAGTCACAAAAACATGTTTACATTTTTTTATGTGTACAAAGTAACACTTCATTACGGCCACGGGTTTGTCTTGTCTAATATCTTTTTTCTTCGTTAATTCAAGATCAAAACAAAACACTCTTTTTTTTATTCTTCAAAACACAGCTGGCTTGTAGCCAGGACTTCTTAACCCTATGAAAAACGTAGTGCTGGGGTCCGTGGCGGGGGGTGTCTGCTGAACCACCACAACAACAGTAGTAAAACAAGACTGCTTGTGAGAATGGTTCTTGTTTTTCCTTCCCCCAAAACGTAAGTAAATTCAGGGAACACAGATACAGTTCGAAGATTATCATAATGGAGCAAGGTAGGAACCTAGGATAAACCCGGGGCAGGTGACAGTATTTCCATTGACTGACTTGGGGTTTTCCCCAGGTTCTCTACACATATGCTGCTATGTATGATAATGTATGTAACTGTACTCACCTAATTGTGGTTGAGGGTCAGATAGCTCCTGGCCCGGGATCTGAATAAAATTAGTTTAAAGGGAAAAAAAAATTTTTTCCCCCAAACATGAACTTAGGCATAAATAACCCTCCCCAAATTTTCCCCCCCCTGCCAACCGTGTAATATCATCTTTAATGTGTAAGATGATAATTTTCCAAATCTTTCGTGCAATACCGGGAACGTGCAACTAATTGTCTAAATGCGTTCTACTGTATTTATTAACACATCGACAGTTTCCCATCAAGGTAGGGTGGCCCCAAAAAAAAAAAATTTCACCATCGTTCATTCCATCACTGTCTTGCCAGAGGTGCACTTACACTACGTTATAAAACTGCAACTTAATACCCCCCCTTCAGAGTGCAGGCACTGTACTTCCCCTCTCAGGACTCAAGTCCGGCCTGCCGGTTTCCTAATCCCCTTCATAAACATTACCCCTGCTCACACTCCCCAGCCCTCAAGTCCTAAAAAAATTTTTCTCCATTGCTCCTATCCAACATTCATGTATGCTTTCTAGAAGTCCAACCCTTCTCCCAAAAAAAATCCTTTCCCCTCCAACCTTTCCTAGGCCCCTTTACCTTGGTTTCCCCCCACTACGATACCTCTCGGGGACTATTTTGTTCCATCTCTCTTTGAACCACCTAGCCCCCCCCCCAGCCCTCTGGATAATGGTTTGGTTCCCCCCCTCCCAATTTCCAAAACACAATTCTCCTTATATTCACACCCACATTGACCTCAGACACGACATCTCTGCTGCCTCCAGCCTTCTCCTTTTGCAACATTCACCACCCATCTTATAAACATTTAAGACATTGGCATACCTTTTATATACCTTTTAAGAGTTTGAGTTCCTCTATTCTCTGAGCCCCGGGCCCTGGGCCAGGCTCTCTGGTGGGATAACTATCTCTCATTCCCCCCTTTTTCTTCCATGGACAAAGTTCTTTGTCTCCACAATTCCTCAGTGCCCCCTCTCCTTTTTACCCCCTCAATTCGGATTCACCTCATCTTTCATAGACCCATCTGTGACACGTCCACTCAAATATCTAAACATTCACCCCCCCATCTTCCCTCCAACCGATATCCAACTTTTTTTACCTAATTTTTTTTTTTTTTTTTTATCCCCCATCACCTTACTCTTTCTATACAGTGGACCCTGGTTTTCGTTGAAAATTTTTCCAGAATGCTGTTTGAGTGCCGTTACCGAACGAATTTGTTCCCATAAGGTCAAATGTAAATTAGATTAGTCATTTCAGACCCCAAAAAAAAACACTTACAAAAGCTTCCAAAAATACACTTACATAATTGTTGAGTTTGGAGGTGAACAAAAACTAGGGTCCACTGTATTCATTTTAAATTTCTTCTTTACATACCCTACCAAACTTATCCGCAACCTCTCCTTCTCTTAAGAATCTCCCAAAAGCAGTGTCATCAGCAAAGAGCAACTGTGACCTCCCCCTTTGTGTTAGATTCTTTATCTTTTTAACCCAAACTTCTTTTCCCAAAACCCGCATTCACTTCTCTTTCATTTTCTAAAATTTTAATGTACAAGTCATTGTTTTAAATCCCCGATTTAGGGGCACACCATCAACATGGATAAAAAAATGGTACAATAATGTTGAAGGATCAGTTATGGAAGGAGAAAGGGAATATAAATGTGTAAATTCAAATATTATGTGGATTAAAATAAGGGTCAGATGCGAAAATGGGTCATAATAAACGGTATGCACCTGGGAAAAAGGGTTAGAGGAAGAGAAGATTTTGGGAGATGTTGCAATGTATAGAAACTTTTGAACCAAGTGAGAGAGTAATTTGGTAGGGGGCCTAAATGCAAAATAGGAGAAACATGTAAAAGGGTGTGGTAGGTAAGTTTGGGGTGCCAGGTGTAAATTAATGGGAGCCCTTTTATTGAACTTTGTATAGAAAGGGGGGTTTGTTATGGGAAAAAAAATATTTTTTAAAAAGAAGGGATAAATAAGTATACAAAAAGAT
>WNWK01056637.1:0-10954 GCA_009830355.1 Cherax destructor
AAAGAAGAGATGAGGGAAGGAAGGAAGGAAAAAAAAAAGAGATGAGAGGAAGGAAGGAAGGAAAAAGAGATAGAGAAGGAAGGAAAGAAGAGAGGGGGAGGAGGGAAGGAAAAAGACATGGGGAAGGAGGAAAGGAAAGGAAAAAAAGGAATTAAGAAAGGAAGAAAGAGAAAAGGAAGGAAGGGGAAGAGATAAAGAAGGAAGGGAAAAAAAGAAGTAAGAAAGGAAAAAGAAAAAAGGAAGGAAAGAATGAAGGAAGCAAGGAAGGCAGGAAGAGATGAGGGAAGGAAGGAAAAAGTGGAAAGGAAGGAAGAAAGGGAAGGAATGAAGGAAGAAAGGATGCTGGAAGGTAGGTAGGAAAGGAAGGAAGGTTGGGGGAAAGACATGCTACCCCATTTGTGTTTGACAGGTTGCAGGCAGTGGGGTTGTGAGTAATGGTATAACAGTGGTACCTCGGGCGTATTAATCCATCAAGGGGGTATCTGTAACCGATTTTATCGTTATCCGAATCAATTTTCCCCATAAGAAATAATAAATCAATTAATTCCAGATTTCCCAAAAAAGTATAAAATAAAATATTTTTAGAACTTTTTGACATTAAATAATACACAATTTTATGAACAATAAAGAAATACATATAAATATAGTACAATAACATGTCACTTACATTTATTGAAGAGTTGTTGATGTGTGGAAAGGGGGAGGGAAAGGATGGAGTAGTATGCTAGTGTTTGGAAGGGAATCCCTTCAATTAACACTGCAGGTACCAAGTTCTTTCTGGGGTTACTGGCCTTTTTCTTTTAATGCCACTAGGATAGCTTGAGGTCACTGGACCCCTCTCCAAAAATCTGTCCAGGAGCATGCCTGCATGCTACACTCCTGCATGCCTGCTACACTCCCTGCATGCCTGCTACACTCCCTGCATGCCTGCTACACTCCCTGCATGCCTGCTACATTCCCTCATGAATGCTACACTCCTGCATGCCTGCTACACTCCCTGCATGCCTGCTACACTCCTGCATGCCTGCTACACTCCCTGCATGCCTGTCACTCCCTGACATGCCTGCTACACTCCCTGCATGCCTGCTACACTCCCTGCATGCCTGCTACCTCCCTGCATGCCTGCTACACTCCCAGCATGCCTGCTACACCCCTGCATGCCTGCTACATTCCCTGCATGAATGCTACACTCCCTGCATGCCTGCTACACTCCCTGCATGCCTGCTACACTCCCTGCATGCCTGCTACACTCCCTGCACGCCTGCTACACTCCCTGCATGCCTGCTACACTCCTGCATGAATGCTACACTCCCTGCATGCCTGCTACACTCCCTGCATGCCTGCTACACTCCCTGCATGCCTGCTACACTCCTGCATGCCTGCTACACTCCCTGCATGAATGCTACACTCACTGCATGCCTGCTACACCCCTGCATGCCTGCTACATTCCCTGCATGAATGCTACACTCCCTGCATGCCTGCTACACTCCCTGCATGCCTGCTACACTCCCTGCATGCCTGCTACACTCCCTGCATGCCTGCTACACTCCTGCATGCCTGCACACTCCCTGCATGAATGCTACACTCCCTGCATGAATGCTACACTCCCTGCATGAATGCTACACTCCCTGCATGCCTGCTACACTCCCTGCATGAATGCTATGCTCCCTGCATGAATGCTACACACCCTGCATGCCTGCTACACTCCCTGCATGAATGCACACTCCCTGCATAGATGCTACACTCCCTGCATGAATGCTATGAATGCGATGGTGAATAGGCTTTACCATACAGCCTGGCCAGCTCAGTGATACGCACTCCACTTTCATATTTTGTTATTATCTCCTTCTTCAGTTCTACTGTATTTCTGAGCCTCTTTACCACAGGGCTGGCACTAGGACCTTTCTTTGGACCCATGGTAGCTTATTTAGCAGTTGCAAGCACTAAAAAAGTGGAATAATGACAATATACTGGTATGAATGCGTGGGTGGAGTGGGTGGTGGTCGCTTTCGCTTGTAAACAATAGCACACTGACGCTCCCTGGGTGCCGCTACAGCTGGGCCATGCAGAGCTGCGTCTGGAAAGAATATCGTAAGCAGGTAGATCATCGTAACGAGTCAATATTTTGACGTAAAAATGTATCGCTAACAGATTTTATCGGTATCCACGCCATCGCTAACTGAGGTACCACTGTATGTCATTTTGACAGCTGCCTTACCCTGACTCAGCAAATTTAGATGTCCACACACACAGAAACAGCTTGGAGCTTTGAAGTGCTAATATCAGTTGATGGAAAGTGTCCAGTCATTATATATGTGTATATATATTATAGAACAATAGTAATAAAAATTTTTATTGTTGGTTGGTGTAAACAAGTTTTGTAAACAATATAATGATACTAATGTTTGTGCGATTATTGTGTTGCATACAACGTGTGTATATATACATTGCACCTTACTTTGGTCTCACAGGCCACATAAGTTACGTAAAAAATAAAATAGTGAAAAAAACAAGAAACCTACGAAAGGAAGTAAACCAAAGTTTACCGGGTGAGTGGCATTCGCCGCTGTTGCCATATGTGGCTCATTTTTGCCAACTTTACGTCTATATTTCCGTAAGTACTGATCATAAAATTTTTGGGGGATTTAAACAATCAGAAAAATAATCTTTACATTTTGATAAGAAAAATAATTTTTTTCTAATATTTTGCGACAACAGAAGACACCTCAGGATTTGGGGTTGCGACAGTGAAAGGGTTAATGGCCTGCAACAATATTAATGGCCTGATGGAAGCACTTGGCATCGACTACGAACCCAGCCACTGGAGGCTGATCATAGATTCATCAAAAACGAGTCTGGAAGGTGTCTTGCTGCATAACAGCAATAGCAAACCATCATGACTCACAAAATCATAATGATATGATTGCAAACAAACCATACTCTCTGATTGCGGGTTCTAACCCCACCCGTGGTATGGTTTGTAAACCATCAGTTCCAGTGGGCTATGCACCACATATGAAAGAAACTTACGAGAATATAAAGCATATGTTGCAATGAGCAAAACCTCATCAAGGCTTACAAGAACATGGGATGTAACATATCACTTAAAATTCACTTTTTGGACTCATATTTAGACTTTTTTCCAGCGAACTGAGGAGCAGTTAGTGACGAACATGGTGAAAGGTTTTACCAATATATTTCAACCATGGAAAAATGGTACCAGGGCAAATGGGGCACAAGAATGCTTGCAGACTATTGCTGGACATTGACAAGAGATGATTCTTCAGCCCACTATAAGTGTCAAGCAAAAAGGCAGAGAGTAGGTACAGATTAGAGTTTAAAACAAACTGACACATATGGTATGTAATAATAAAATAATCAAATATTACAATGTCTCGTATCTTTAAACCTATAACCAATAAGCATTTTCAAGGTGGTATTTGGATACAGGACTTGAAAATACATAAGAATTAACTAGTCTCATTTAAGAATCATACAATTTTCGAAAATTATTGACCATTGATAACCCACACATAGGGAGAGAAGCTTTTGACGACATTTTAGTCCGACTTGGACCATTTACAAGCAGTGGTGGCTCGTAGCTAAAATTAGTGGAGGTGCTGCTTCAGAAATTTTTAGCCATTGTTTTAACCCTTAAACTGTCTAAACGTAGATCTATGTTTTCACTGCCAGTGCTCTGAATATTCTGAAAAAAATCCTTTTTTTTAAAGAGGGCAATTTTCTGTGTGTAATAAGACGAAAAAAAAATTAGGATCAGTACTTACCGAGATATAAGACCGTGAAGTTGGCGCTGGATGCTCACCTGATGGCAACATGGAGTCCTGCCGCTTGCAGAAGTGTTACCGATATACCTTTTTTTCTCGTTTTTATTTTAATTTATATAATTTTTATGTTCTGATAATTACAATTTATAATAGTTCTTGTGATTTCATAGCCAATCTTTGTTCTGACACTAATATTAGGTAATGAAATAGTAGTCAAATAGTCACAAACACACCGACAGGTGAACATTTACGCCTGCCTTGGTCATTTACTATTGTCTAGAAATATATAGAAAGTATTTATAGGTCTCAAATAGACATGCTGGAGTATATATGAAACTCCTTGAAGCATGGTGTTAAGACAAGTGTCACTAAACGCTGAGTGCAGCAGTGGAGTGACACTTGATGAACATGCGCTGCTCTAGGGAACCCTGGCTTTATTTGTTTTCACTGTTACACATAAACATGTATGTATGTACAGTGGACCCTCGGTTTTCATTCACCTCCAAACTCGAACAATTATGTAAGTGTATTTTTGTAAGAGCTTTTGTAAGTGTATTTTTGGGGGTCTGAAATGACTAATCTAATTTACATCTGTCCTTATGGGAACAAATTCGTTCGGTAATGGCACTCGAACAACATTCTGGAAAGAAATTTCAACGAAAACCGAGGGTCCACTGTATATCTGTCTGTCTAGCTCTGCTTATCTGTCTTTCTGTCTGCCTGTGTGTGTCTGTCTTTCTGTCTGCCTGTCTGTCTCGGTCTTTCTGTCTGCCTGTGTGTCTTGGTCTTTCTGTCTGCCTGTCTGTCTCGGTCTTTCTGTCTGCCTGTCTGTCTCGGTCTTTTTGTCTGCCTGTGTGTCTGTCTTTCTGTCTGCCTGTGTGTGTGTCTTTCTGTCTGCCTCTGAGTGTTTGTCTTTCTGTCTGCCTGTCTGACTCGGTCTTTCTGTCTACCTGTGTGTACTCACCTATTTGTGGTTGCAGGGGTCGAGTCATAGTTCCTGGCCCCGCCTCTTCACTGATTGCTACTAGGTCCTCTCTCTCCCTGCTCCATGAGCTTTATCAAACCTAGTCTTAAAACTATGTATGGTTCCTGCCTCCACTATGTCGCTTTCTAAGCTATTCCACTTCCTGACAACTCTATGACTGAAGAAATACTTCCTAACCTCCCTTTGACTCATAGAAGTCTTCAACTTCCAATTGTGACCCCTTGTTTCTGTGTCCCCTCTCTGGAACATCTTGTCTCTGTCCACCTTATCTATTCCTCGCAGTATTTTATATGTCGTTATCATGTCTCCCCTAACCCTCCTGTCCTCTGGTGTCGTCAGGCCGATTTCCCTTAACCTTTCTTCGTAGGACAATCCCCTTAGCTCTGGGACTAGTCTTGTTGCAAACCTTTGCACTTTCTCTAATTTCTTGACGTGCTTGACCAGGTGTGGGTTCCAGACTGGTGCTGCATACTCCAGTATGGGCCTGACGTATATGGTGTACAGAGTCTTGAATGATTCTTTAGTGAGGTATTGGAATGCTATTCTTAGGTTTGCCAGCCACCCGTATGCTGCAGCAGTTATCTGATTGATGTATGCCTCAGGAGATGTGCTCGGTATTATACTCACCCCAAGATCTTTTTCTTTGAGTGAGGTTTGCAGACTTTGGCCACCTAGACTATACTCTGTCTGCGGTCTTCTTTGCCCTTCCCCGATATTCATGACTTTACATTTGGCAGGGTTAAATTCAAGGAGCCAGTTACTGGACCAGGCTTGTAGCCTGTCCAGGTCTCTTTGTAGTCCTGCCTGATCCTCGACTGATTCGATTCTTCTCATTAACTTCACATCATCTGCAAACAGGGACACTTCTGAGTCTATCCCTTCAGTTATGTCATTCACATATACCAAAAACAGTACAGGTCCTAGGACTGACCCTTGTGGAACTCCACTCGTCACAGGTGCCCACTCTGACATCTCGTCACGTACCATGACTCGTTGTTGCCTCCCTGTCAGATATTCTCTGATCCATTGCAGTGCTTTTCCTGTTACGTGTGCCTGATCCTCTAGCTTTTGCATTAACCTCTTGTGAGGAACTGTGTCGAACGCCTTCTTGCAGTCCAAAAAAATGCAGTCTATCCACCCCTCTCTCTCGTGTCTTACTTCTGTTACCTTGTCATAAAACTCCAGTAGGTTTGTGACACAGGATTTTCCTTCCCTGAAACCGTGCTGGTTGTCGTTTATAAGCTTGTGTCTTTCTAAGTGCTCCACCACTCTCCTCCTGATGATCTTCTCCATGACTTTGCATACTATACACGTCAGTGACACAGGTCTGTAGTTTAATGCCTCGTGTCTGTCTCCTTTCTTAAAAATTGGGACTACATTTGCCATCTTCCACGCCTCAGGTAGTTGCCCAGTTTCAATGGATGTGTTGAAGATTTGTGTTAGTGGCACACACAACATCTCTGCTCCCTCTCTAAGGACCCACGGAGAAATGTTGTCCGGTCCCACCGCTTTTGAGGTATCGAGTTCACATAGCAGCTTCTTCACCTCCTCCTCGGTTGTGTGTATTTCATCCAGCACTTGTTGGTATACCTCCCTATTCTGAATTCCTGGAGTCCTTCCTGTCTCCTCTGTAAATACTTCTTTAAATCTCATGTTGAGCTCCTCACATACCTCTTGGTCGTTTCTTGTGAACTCCCCACCTTCCTTTCTCAGCCTGATTACCTGGTCCTTGACTCTTGTTTTCCTCCTGATGTGGCTATACAACAGCTTCGGGTCAGACTTGACTTTTGATGCTATATCATTTTCATATTGTCGTTGAGCCTCCCTTCTTACCTGTGCATATTCGTTTCTGGCTCTTCGGCTAATCTCTATTTTCCTGGGTCCTTTGTCTTCTGTACTTTTTCCATTCTCTATTACACTTAGTTTTTGCCTCCCTACACCTCTGGGTGAACCATTGACTCGTTCTGGTCTTCCCATTACTTCTGTTTCCCTTGGGAACAAACCTCTCCTCTGCCTCTTTGCATTTGGTTGTCACATATTCCATCATTTCTTTTACTGGTTTTCCTGCCAATTCTCTCTCCCACTGAACGTCTTGTAGGAAGTTCCTCATGCCTGTGTAGTCCCCCCTTTTGTAGTTTCGTTTCTCCCTTCCTATTCCTGCTCCCCTCTCCACTTGTAGCTCAACAATATAATCAAAACACAGAACCAAATGATCACTAGCTCTAAGGGGCCTTTCATACGTGATATCCTCGATGTCCGAACTACTCGAGGTGAATACTAGGTCCAGTCTTGCTGGATCATCCCCACCTCTCTCTCTGGTAGTATCTCTAACATGTTGATGCATGAGGTTTTCCAGTACCACATCTATCATCTTGGCTCTCCATGATTCAGGACCCCCATGGGGCTCCAGGTTTTCCCAATCAATCTCTTTGTGATTGAAATCACCCATAACTAGTAACTTTGCTCTCCCCATGTGGGCTCTTCTGGCTACCTCGGCTAGTGTGTCTACCATTGCTCTGTTGCTCTCGTCGTATTCTTCTCTTAGCCTCCTGCAGTTCTGTGGCGGGTTGTACATTACAGCAATTACCACCTTATGGCCTTCAGACTGAATTGTTCCTACTATGTAGTCCCTTTCACCCATTCCATCCATTCCTTCCACTTCCTCAAATCCCCACCTGTTCTTAATGAGCAGTGCAACTCCTCCTTCCCCTCTGCTCCCTCTATCTTTCCTGAGGATTTGATATCCGGGTGGAAAGATTGCATCTGTTATCATCCTGGTGAGTTTCGTTTCTGTGAGTGCTATTAATAATAATAATAATAATAATAATAATAATTTTTATTTCAATGCATGTTACAAGTGTACAATGTTATTGGTAGTTACAAATATAATACAATTATAAAACTGTAATGCAAGGAGAGCCACTGGCATGCCATGGCATTAGGGGCAGTTTATTCTAGAGACTTATTCACTAAGTACTTAATGCTAAAGAAATTGATTGAGTTTATTCTAGTTCTATATTATTTAAATTATTAAATGGTTATACATACTATTTAAAGACAATACAAGAGAAATTGGTTGAGTTTAATCTAGTTGTAGAATTTATTT
Organism: Cherax destructor; assembly: GCA_009830355.1. Taxonomy (NCBI): domain Eukaryota; kingdom Metazoa; phylum Arthropoda; class Malacostraca; order Decapoda; family Parastacidae; genus Cherax; species Cherax destructor. The sequence goes on from WNWK01056637.1 coordinate 7,877, forward strand.
CAAATTACAGTATGTTGATGCTATACTAGTATAATAACAATACTAGAAATAGTTTTTAGAGTTACATCTAGGTATATATTTTATTTCAAATTAAGAAAATGATGATACTATAAGATTTTAAATGACAATATGATGATATGAGATTGCAACAAGTGTTAAGGAGGATGAACATATCAAAATGAGATCTTATTAAGGAAAATAATATTGGGTTTGGAAGTTTGTTACAGTATGAGTATTTAGTATAGGGTGAGTAGGTGACTTTTGAGAAGAGTCTTGAATTGATTTTCCGACAAGGTTAACTTGATATTTACTGGTAATGAATTCCAGATTTTGGGGCCCTTTATGTGCATAGAATTTTTACATTGGTTAGTATGGACTCGGGGTATGTCAAATAGTGATCTGTGTCTTGTGTCATGTTCGTGGGACCTATTAAAGTTGTTGAGGAGAATTCTGAGCGCAGGGTTAATATTAGCATGTAGAGTTTTATGTATGTAGAAGGCACATGAATAGGTATGAATATTTTTTATGGTGAGTAGTTTTAAGGTTCTGAATATAGGTGGAGTATGCTGTCTAGAGTGGGAATTTGTTATCATCCTGACTGCAGCCTTTTGCTGGGTTATGAGTGGTCTAAGGTGATTTAATGTTGTTGAGCCCCATGCACAGATTCCATAGGTGAGATAAGGGTAGATAAGAGAATGATATAGTGCAATGAGAGCTGGTTGAGGCACATAATAGCGTATCTTAGATAATATACCTACTGTCCTTGAGATTTTCTTGGAAATTTGTTGTATGTGTGTTTGGAATTTAAGACTACTGTCAAGGTGGATTCCTAGGAATTTTCCCTCTGTGAGCCTTGTGATGGGTGAACCATTTAGCGTTATGTTAAGTGGAACATTTGTAGCTTTGTTTCCAAACTGAATGTAGTAGGTCTTGTCCGTATTGAGAGTAAGCTTATTTGTCATCATCCATGTTGATATTTTCTGTAATTCGGCATTAACTGTGTTGGCTAGTACGACTGGATTTGGGTGAGAGAAGACATATGTTGTGTCATCTGCATTATGTCTGGGGATGTCTCCTTTATTCTTTCATGCCACTCCTCACATTTATTTGTTATACCATCTGCATTTGTATACCAAACCTTCAACTTCTTTTCTAAAACCGTAGTCTGGGGGGTACGTTGGGGTTGGGAAAGTGGGAGATCTGATGGGGAACTATGGGTGGTTGGTGTGAAGGTGGAGTTTGTAATGAGGTGGGTGGAATCATTGGGTATGGCATGTGTGTTTTGGGTTAGATTGTTTGGTTGCATTGGGGTTGTCCAGGTTGGGGAACATCTGAAGGTGGTTGTATTAGAGCTTCTTCCTGAGTCTGGGTCTCTCTCTCTGTCTGCCTGTGTGTGTGTCTGTCTTTCTGTCTGCCTGTGTGTGTGTCTGTCTTTCTGTCTGCCTGTGTGTGTGTGTCTGTCTTTCTGTCTGCCTGTGTGTGTCTGTCTTTCTGTCTGTCTGTGTGTGTGTCTCTTTCTTTCTGTCTGCCTGTGTGTCTCGGTCTTTCTGTCTGCCTGTGTGTGTGTGTCTTTCCGTCTGCTTGTCTCTCTGTCTCAGAGAGCGGCTCGTAAATCAACAGGTATTACACACGATGCAGAGTCGTCACTTCTGATTCCTGATGAACTTGTTAAAATGTTGCCCATTAAGTGCCATTTATATTATTTGGTTAGAGAAAGAAATCATAGGGGACTATATCTGGGAAAGGGAAGGTGGGAACAACCACTATGTTGTTTTACCCTCCCCCAAAAAAAAAAATAGGGGTTTCTGGTCTTGAGTCAATAAGCAGGGCACAAATATTGCAGCCACTCACCTCAAGCTCAAATTTTCTATTAAAATGCTTTGACATGACTCTTAAGAAATTCCACAGCACTTGCAATGTCCTGGATACATGAATAATGATCTTCATGAACAACCTTCCTCACTTTTTCAATGTTGGCATCTGTTCATTTGATGTTGATGAATGACTCTCAACCGATGTTTGTCCTACTTTGAATCAAGAAAACTATTTAAAACACTGTGTCTGACCCATTGCCTCATCATCAAATCCTTCCTGAAGCATTTTGTAAATTTCACTTGCTGTTTTAGTGATAGAAACAAAATTTTACACAAATTCTGTTTTTTCTGTTAAAGATTCCACTGTTACACAAAAATTGCAACACACACACCACACTAAGAATAATAATAATAATAATAATATTTATTTAGACATGGTACAATGATACATAGGTAGACATGATACATAGGTATTAATGAGATGTACTGTACATGCCAAAAGCCCCTAATATGCTGTGCATTGCGGGCATTCTTAGGACTATTTAATGGTAGACTACATGGTAAAAAAATTATGGTTGATAATTTATAAAATAAGTATAATTGTGTATCTAAGTTATAAAGTTTGAATATAAGTTGAACATAATAATTTATTTATTGTAGCAATGCAACTAATTGAGTGAGATAACAATTTAAAACAATTAATTGCATTGCAGTTACAGTTTACGTGGTCATTATAATGTAAATGTTATAGAAACAGTTGGCTTAGTATGTATTATTCATAACAGGTTTTTACATTTAAGTGATTAATCAGGTTTTTACATTTAAGTGATTATTCTACTTTGTTGGGAATCTTTGATAATGAGCATTTAGGTTTGGGTGAGGAGGTGGTTTTTTAGCATCGTTTTGAATTGGGGTACAGGCAGGGTTTCTTTGGCAATAACAGGTAATTAATTCCAAATTTTCGTGCCTTTTATATGCATTGAGTTTTTACATAGTGTTAGATGGACACGGGGAACATCGAGGAGTGATCTGTGTCTAGTGTTATGGTCATGTGTCCTGTTAAAATTGGTAAGGAGAAGTTTTAGTGGTGGGTTAATATTTGCATAGTGTTCTATGTATGTAATAGGCACAGTAAAAGTATGAATGTCTTGTATGGTGAGTAAGTTTAGACTTTTGAATATTGGTGGAGTATGTTGTCTGGAGTGTGAATTTGTTATCATTCTAACTGCTGCCTTTTGTTGTGTTATTAGTGGTCTGAGATGAG
>WNWK01056638.1:0-10954 GCA_009830355.1 Cherax destructor
CTTATAGTGGTCCAATAGTTGCGAGAGGCAGGAGCGACCATGTTGCCCTGGATTGTGCAATTTTTGGGAGGCCAAGTGGTTTACAATCCTGCTTCTTAGAACTCTTTCAAAGATTTTTATGATGTGGGACGTTAAAGCTATTGGTCTATAGTGCTTAGTTATTGCTTTGCTGCCTCCTTTATGGAGTGGGGTTATATCCGTTATTTTTACTGACTGTGGAATCTCACCTGTGCCTAAGCTCCTTTTCCATAGCATACTTAGGGCCCGTGAGAAGGGTTTCTTGCAGTTCTTAATGAACACAGAGTTCCACGAGTCTGGGAGTGAGTCTAATGATTTAACACTAGTAAGTTCCTAACTTGCTATCTTATTTGGAAGAACAATTATATGAGTTCTTCTTGCCTTTCGATCATAGTACCATTATTGAACAGGCTGAGTTGTAAGTAGTTGACTGCAAGTTTTAGTTCGAAGGGAAATACTGCTCTCAAAGGAAGGGAATAGCTATGAGAAATTCATTGTCTCCCCTCTTGAGCAATCTGTATATGCAGATATCCTGCCCAGTAAATGGGTCAGATATGTGTATGACATCTTGTGTCTATGGCCAAATGATATGGTCCTGATCACATTTTTACAGAGTGTTAATTTCACCGTGGAGAAAGAAGTGGAATCTAAACTTCCTTTCTTAGATATGTTGGCACACCGGATTGATGGAAAATTTAAGTTTAAAGTATATAAGAAGGCCTAAAACCTGACTAATATACGAATGCTTTGGATTGTCTTAAGTACTGTAATTCCACACCGAGGAATTAGGCCTGTTTTTCTGCTAGTTCTTGATGGTTGGACCTGCGTCAGCCAGAGAATCTTGTGGGATATATAAACTATGGTCGTCATCCTTTGGATAAACTACAGATGTCTCCCCTTTAAATGAGTTTCTTTAAATGAGTCAGCTATGGACCCGTTTTCTAGATGTAAAGAAAATTCCTCAGACAATTGCCAGATATATTTATATTTAGAATGTAAAGTCTTTTATATCCTATCGAATTCTGATCGATTTTTTGATAATTGTCATGTCACTAATGTTAAATTCGTTATGTTATTGCTATAATATCAGAACATGGGAGCTAGCTGTCTTCTAATGCTTTAATATTCAGTGTTTCTGGCACTGTGGTACTTACCGCCTCCTGCCTCTCTACCTCATACCAGCAAAGATGCTTCCTCTGAACGTATTAGCTTTGATTTTCCTCCTCTTTTCTAAAACATTCCAACCTCACGATGATGTGATTGCAATACGAAAGACTAAGAGCTAGCATTCAACTCTTCCCAGTAGTTGTTTTGCTTGATCGCAGTTTTTGCTCAATATAAATTATGCGTATAGTACTGCGTATTTCATCCAAAGCTTGTAGGATTCTAGTCTCCTACGGATTAATATTAATGTTTGTATACAATTAATCCAATCATAGGAGAGCGTGAGAGAGATGCTGACGACGCCCTTTTGGGTCAACTTGGTCCTTTCACAAAGTCACACTTACACAAAAGAGTGAGAGAACCGATATAGTATATATACAGTGGACCCCCGGTTTTCGTTGTTTTTTCGTTCCAGAATGCTGTTCAAGTGCCATTACCAAACGAATTTATTCCCATAAGGAATAATGTAAAGAAGACTAGTCCTTTTAGACTTACAAAAGCATATAAAAAATACACTTACATTAAAGGGCGAGTTTGGATCAGGACGAACACCGGGGTCCACTGTACTATATATATACTGTAGAGATAATATATATATATATATATATATATATATATATATATATATATATATATATATATATATATATATATGCTAGGAATTCGCAAGAGCAGGCGAAATATTCACAAACACTGATCTCTGGCCGACGGAGACTCGCCTGCTCTTGCGAATTCCTAGCATTGTAAAATCTCTAGTTGTGTCGATGCATGCAGGGGATGAGATGAAAAGCTGTAAGCCTTCCTGCCTGAAAGCTGGCTGCCTTGGAATAACGTCTAGCGAAAGCTGGATGCCAAGGTATTGGTCCAGTGTGGTACGGTCGGTAAAGCACTGCGTTCCTGTCACAAGGTTCGTAGGGTCGAGTCTCCGTCGGCCAGAGATCAGTGTTTATATATATATATATATATATATATATATATATATATATATATATATATATATATATATATATATATATATATATATATATGCATATATATATATATATATATATATATATATATATATATATATATATATTACATACATACGTATATAAAAATAGAGAAATTTCAAGCACTTGGAATTTCTCTATTTTCATAGTGGTTGTTTTGCATATTGTGATATCACCTGTTTACTGTGATCTTATTGCATATATATATATATATATATATATATATATATATATATATATATATATATATATATATATATATATATATATATATATATATATATATATATATATATATACACGCATTTATGTGTTTTCACGTAGTCGTACTCACCTAGTTGTATTTGCAGGGATCGAGTCACAGCTCCAGGTCCCGCCTCTTCACTGGTCGCTACTAGGTCACTCTTCCTGCTCCATGAGCTTTATCATACTTCTTCTTAAATCTATGTATGGACCTTGCCTCCAATACATCACTTTCCAGACAATTCCACTTCCTGACAACTCTGTTACTGAAGAAATACTTACTAACATCCATGTGATTCATCTGAGTCTTCAACTTCCAATTGTGACCCTTTGTTGCTTTGTCCCATCTGTGGAACATCCTGTCTCTGTCCACCTTGTCCATTCCTCTCAGTATTTTATATGTCGTTATCATATCCTCCCTATCTCTCCTATCCTTCAGTCTCGTAAGGCCATTTTCCCTTAACCTCTCCTCTTAGAACAATGTCCCTTAGCTCCTGGACTAGTCTTGATGCAAACCTTTGCACTTTACCTAATTTCCTTAGGTGCTTTGCTAGGTGTGGGTTCCAAACTGATGCTGCATATTCCAAAATAGGCCTGATGTACACGGTGTACAGGGTCTTGAACGATTCCTTACTGAGAAGTCGGAATGCTATTCTTAGGTTTGCTAGGCGGCCGTATGCGCCTCAGGAGATGTGCCTGGTGATATACTCACCCCAAGATTCTTTACCTTGAGTGTGATTTATAGTTTCTGGGCCCCCTAGACTGTACTCCGTCTGCGGTGTTATTTGCCTTTCCAAATCTTCATGATTTTGCAATTAGTGGGGTTGTACTCCAGGAGAGAATTTCTTGATCAGGACTGAGTCCTGTCCAGATCCCTTTGTAGTTCTACTTGGTTCTCGTTCGATTGAATTATTCTCATTAACTTCACATCATCTTCAAACAGGGACACTTCTGAGTTGATTCCTTCGGTCATGTCGTTCATATATACAAGAAACAGCACCGGTTCCAGGACTGACCCATGTGGAATCCCGCTCGTCACAGGCGCCCACTCTGACACGGCGTCAAGTACCATGACTCGCTGATGTCTTCCAGGCAGGTATTTCCTTATACATTGCAATGCCTTCCCTGTTACCCCTGCCTGGTCCTCCAGCCTTTGCACAAATATCTTGTGTGGAACTGTGTCAAACGCCTTCTTACAGTCCAAGAATATGCAATCTACCCACCCCTCTCTATCTCTCTTGTCTTATTGTTGTCAAATTGTCATAGAACTCCCGTACAGTAGGTTTAAGACAGGATTTCCCGTCGCTGAAACCGTGCTGGTTGTCGTTGATAAACTCATTCCATTCTAGGTGCTCCAACACTCTTCTCCTGATAATCGTCTCCATGACTTTGCATATTATACATGTCAGTGACACTGATCTGTAGTTTAATGCTTCGTGACTGTCTCCTTTTTTAAAAATTGGGGCTACATTTGCTGTCTTTCATTCCTCAGGTAGTTGCCCTGTTTCGACAGATGTGTTGAAGATTTTTGTTAGTGGAAAACATAGCCCTTCTTCGACACTTGTCCAACCTTTAGACGAAGACCTACTTCGACTAGTGGATGGTACCACTATGACCCCGCCTCCTGCTGCTTCGCCTCACCTGACTACAGTATATAAGCCACCTCTACGGACATGTGCTGTACTTTCTACAAGATTGATGGACTGAACACATCGACTCCAGGCCGAGGGACTGATTACCTCAAACTCCTCCTCTCTGTACACCTTTCTGCTTTGTATTGGACTGATGAAGCCACTGTGTGGCGAAACGTTTCCTCAATAAAGATACCCAAGTGTTGCATATGTGTCTAATTTATAACTTGTCGGTTCTCTGAACCATTCATCTACACATAGCCCTTCGCTCCCTCTCTCAGGACCCATAGACAGATGTTATCCGGCCCAATCGCCTTTGATGTATTTTGCTCACTTAGCAGCCTCTTCACTTCTTTTTCGGTTGTATGTATTGTATCCAACACTCAATGGTGTACCCCACCTCTCTGCCTTTTTGGAGTCCCTTCTATCTCCTCTGTGAACACTTCTCTGAATATCATGTTGAGCTCCTCACATACTTCTTGGTGGTTTCTTGTGGGCTTCCCTCTTTTCTGCCTTCGCCTGATCACCTGGTCCTTGACTGTTGTTTTCCTCCTGATGTGGCTGTACAACAGCTTCGGGTCAGATTTGACTTTCGCTACTATATCATTATCCTATTGTCGTTGGGCTTCTTTTCTTACCTTTGCATATTCATTTCTGATTCTACGACTGCTCTCTTTATTCTCCTGGGTCCTTTGCCTTCTATACTTTCAATCTCTAGCACACTTGGTTTTGGCCTCTCTACACTTTTAGGTGAACCATGGGTTCATCCTGGACTTCTCCTCAGCTTTCTTACATATGGTTGTCACATATTCCATCATCTCATTTACTGACTTCCTTGCCAGTTCTCTGTCCCACTGAAGCTCGTGCAGGAAATTCTTCATGCCTGTGTAGTCCCCTCTCTTGTGTTTGGCTTCATTCGCCCTTCCCTTCTTGCTTACCTTTGCACTTGTAACTTTACTATGTAATCGAAGCTCAGAACCATGTGGACACTGGCCCCGATGGGTCTTTCATATGTGTGTGTGTGTGTGTGTGTGTGTGTGTGTGTGTGTGTGCGTGTGTGTGTGTGTGTGGTACTTTACTCGTAACATTAGCAACATTCAGTCTGACACCATGACGTTCTAGCTAAGTGGTCGTTATTAACTGCCTCTACTAGTTACTCTCACACGTTTCTCTCTAATTCACTCATTACATAAAACTACGTACTTGTTTTCCACATTATATATTGTATCAAAAGTAAGAAAGTAGTCCTGCCTTATGCTTAGAATGACTGCTTAGTATCAGTGAGAGGGTGAACCAAGATATCAGTAGATATTCTTCAGTAATTTATTATTCATTTTCATTATTTCACGTCTACTTGTGGGTCAATAATAATGCACATTCAATTTTCATTCCAATTTTGTTTACAAATTTAAACCAAGTATTGAGAGAATTTTAAGAAACAATTCAGTAACGATCTGAGGTCACCATATACTGGCTGTATTCTGCAAGTCAACAGCAAGGAATCTTGCGAACCTCGTAGCTTTGAATTCAGCTGTTGAATATATATACGTTTCACTGAGACTTCAGCTTGTTTTCATTTCGAAGTGTATAGCTGCCTCTTCCTCTAACAAACCTATACTCTTCGGCGTTCGGTTTCGCATCTAATTTGAACTATTTCATTTCCCATTACCCTCACGTTTCTCTGTTGATCATTTCTATGATTCCTATCCTATCTCAGTCGTAATTACAGTAGGATGATTGATAATGCTATGTTGTTCGTAAACCCACAAAAATGTTTCGAGTCCAGATGGAAGATCTGTTCGTGTGCCGCGAAAAGTGTGCATCTGAGCTTGTTCGTGTATTGGCTTGCATGCTTCTGCAATATCAATCTCTGAAAGGTTTTCCCCTCGTCTAGGAAACTCGCTCTCGTTCAATCTGCCTTGGAGGAAAGTGATCGCTCCAATCTCCCTTTAGCGTTATTGCCTTCATGTCAACTTTATCAAACGTACTTGAATATACTCTTAATGACAAATTTATTTAATCTCTTTACATTGCCTGTGGCTTTGCTCACCAATATAAGTTTTAAGTCCTATTCTATTATTGACCTCTCTTCATTTTACCGTCATCGCATCAGATTCTGATCTATTTTGTAAGAATATACCACAAGTCTTACATTTTTACTTATTTTATTTAAGCTCATGTCGATCATGTCGATCACACAGATCTCTGTTCTCAGAGGTTTCACACATTTTTTTCCGTCATGATCCTGCTCCTGCATCTCGCTCTGATTCTTGCAGTTTTAATTATGATTTCTCATTACTTACCAAAATTCCACCTCACTGTCAAGGTAACTGAAGCTTAGGTTTATTCATTTGTAATAAAGTTTATATATTCGTTTGCTTTGTTACTCAGTTTATTAATAGGTATTACACCGGTGATTATCAGGTTTCGTTTCCAAACATCATCTTATGACATCCAAAATCCTGTTTAATTCCCTTCAACCGTTTCCCTTTTTCTTTGCACTGTCTCGTCTGCATAACCTCTATATCCACCACTCTGGGATGATGGAGAAAGCTTCGTAAAAGCTGTATTTTTTCCTGCTCATTCAAGAGGTTATCTTGAGAGAAACCTGAAGTGAAATGTTTGATTATCCTGTAGCTAATGAACCCTTAATGAAATATTTTACAACATCTGCAATGCCCCAGTCAGCCTGAGAAGATTTCACAACTTTTTATGAGACACATTCTGCGAGGTGGAATATGACAGATTTTTTTTGTTATCTTTTGTTCCCATAAAAGCTGATATATCCTATTTTGCTAAATGAAAAAAAAGTTATCTTCAGACTCAACTGGGCTGCACTTGCATGAAACCTGGGCAGTAATGTGAAAAAAAAAATCAAATCTAACAGAAATCTTCAAATTTAGTATTCAAGATATTTAAGATATTTCTAATCCTCCAAAACTAAGAAACATTTTATCCACGTTCTGTATCCCACGAAAAGAGTGGGGATTCATTATTAAATGAATGACAAGGCAAAATTGAATGTAAATCGACATAATTTATTTAATCCTACATTTACTCACCTAAATAATTGGTAAATTTATGTCTGAAACTACTTTTTTCCAAACAGTTTAAGGAATGGTTGACGTAAGTTAGCTTAACCCGAGGAAGGGAAACAATTGCAAAACAGGGAGATATATTTAGCAATTTTCTATACCGTATCAATATATCAACATTGATTTTGTTTATTTAATAAAGCCACAATATCCTGTCCGGGTATGTTTCCTTTCTCGAAAAATAATCCATTCAATTTCATTATTACGGGAGGATGGGGAAGGAGGGTTGTCTCCACGGTTACCGGCTCAGTGATGCTGGACTCACTGGACAACACAGTGAATAATGTTCTTATTGGTTCTAATAGGTCTGTCCAAGTGTTCAAATATTTGGATTTTTCGTTGACGCTTAACTTTACTAATATACATAACATTACTGCCATGATAATTATATCTGTAGACTACAAAGGTCCGCAATTCAACAGATATAACAACTTTGAACTTAAAAAATACGTTGTATTGTGTATTTAAGCTTAAATATAACTCTTATTCTCACCTGGGGATAAAATTATTTTAAAAGCTTTGTTAGCCTATTAACAGTAATTTTTGGTTTTGTAAAATACAATACATATCTTTACAAAAAATCATGTACGTTTTTTTCGGAATAAAAACTAAAATACAGGCATGATGAACAATCCTGCGATTTTGTATAGCATTGTTGTTGAAGATTGTGTACAATGGACTCTACTAAATAGCTATCGAACTTGTATAACCCATAATTTGAGTTATATACTGTATTCCTTTCATGTTTCAAAAGAGAAGATTCAATTATGTTTCTTTCCATGACAGAAGTGTTTAGTACTATAATCTGGGCAGCATCCCATTCCGGTGGGTGATTACAGGAACTAACGTGGTTGAAGATAGCATCTCTCTCCTACCCCATATGTGGAGTAGGGGGATGGCGGTAGGGTGGGGTTGGCACTGATCACTGACCACTTATATATATATATGAGCGAATGGAGACAAATGGTTTTCAGGACTTGACGTGCTGTTGGAGTGTGAGCAATGTAAAATTTATGAAGGAATTCAGGGAAACACTCGTCAACATTGTATGCTTCTTAAATGAGATTATTCAATTCTTATGTTTTTTCATGTCTTGAATCCAAATATCACCTTAAAAAATGTAATATTTTATTATTTTATTATAACGTTCAATATGTGTCAGTATGTTTTAACTCTAATCCGTACCTTCTCTCTGCCGATTTGCTTGACGCTTATAGTGGGCTGAAGAATCATTTCTTTCCAATGTCCACCGATAGTCTACAAGCATTCTTGTGCCCCATTTGCCCTGGTACCATTTTTTCGTGGTTGAAATACCTTAGTGAAACCTTTCACCATGTTCGTCACTAACTGCACAACAGTTCGCTGGAAAAGTCTAAATGTTCTTGTAAGCCTTGATGAGGTTTTCCACCAATTCTTCATAGATGCCTTCCCTTCTGTCCTCGAGAAATCCCTTCGCCACTAACTTGAATGCTTCCCAAGCAGTTTTCTCCTTCCCATAACATTACTGCCATGATAATTATATCTGTAGACTACAAAGGTCCGCAATTCAACAGATATAACAACTTTGAACTTAAAAAATACGTTGTATTGTGTATTTAAGCTTAAATATAACTCTTATTCTCACCTGGGGATAAAATTATTTTAAAAGCTTTGTTAGCCTGTTAACAGTAATTTTTGGTTTTGTAAAATACAATACATATCTTTACAAAAAATCATGTACGTTTTTTTCGGAATAAAAACTAAAATACAGGCATGATGAACAATCCTGCGATTTTGTATAGCATTGTTGTTGAAGATTGTGTACAATGGACTCTACTAAATAGCTATCGAACTTGTATAACCCATAATTTGAGTTATATACTGTATTCCTTTCATGTTTCAAAAGAGAAGATTCAATTATGTTTCTTTCCATGACAGAAGTGTTTAGTACTATAATCTGGGCAGCATCCCATTCCGGTGGGTGATTACAGGAACTAACGTGGTTGAAGATAGCATCTCTCTCCTACCCCATATGTGGAGTAGGGGGATGGCGGTAGGGTGGGGTTGGCACTGATCACTGACCACTTATATATATATATGAGCGAATGGAGACAATTGGTTTTCAGGACTTGACGTGCTGTTGGAGTGTGAGCAATGTAAAATTTATGAAGGAATTCAGGAAACACTCGTCAACATTGTATGCTTCTTAAATGAGATTATTCAATTCTTATGTTTTTCATGTCTTGAATCCAAATATCACCTTAAAAAATGTAATATTTTATTATTTTATTATAACGTTCAATATGTGTCAGTATGTTTTAACTCTAATCCGTACCTTCTCTCTGCCGATTTGCTTGACGCTTATAGTGGGCTGAAGAATCATTTCTTTCCAATGTCCACCGATAGTCTACAAGCATTCTTGTGCCCCATTTGCCCTGGTATCATTTTTTCGTGGTTGAAATACCTTAGTGAAACCTTTCACCATGTTCGTCACTAACTGCACAACAGTTCGCTGGAAAAGTCTAAATGTTCTTGTAAGCCTTGATGAGGTTTTCCACCAATTCTTCATAGATGCCTTCCCTTCTGTCCTCGAGAAATCCCTTCGCCACTAACTTGAATGCTTCCCAAGCAGTTTTCTCCTTCCCATAAAGGTCTAATTCAAAGTCACTATCTTTAAGAAGCTCTCGAATCTGAGGACCTTTGAAGACTCCTTCTATCTTAGCGTCACTCAGTGAGGGGAATTTTGATGTTCAATACTTGAATCCCTGTCCGAATTTTTCCATAGTTTTTACAAAGTTTTTCATGAGCCCCAGTTTTATGTGTAGTGGTGGTAGCAAAATTTTGTTTGGTTCAATGAGAGGTGGATGTTGAACATTTTTCATCCCAGACTCCAATGATTGACGAGGTGGCCAGTCTCTCCTGATGTAGTGGCAACCTCTTGCACGGCTGTCCCATTCACATAGAAAGCAGCAGTACTTGGTGTATCCGCCCTGGAAGCCCATCACAAGAGCAAATCACCTACCTTTCACCTCAAAATATAAACTTGCACAGCACAACCACCTTCTATGACTGCTGGAACAATAATGAAGGTCAGTGAGATTGTGAGTGTGGTAAGAAACACACTGCCGCAAGCCTGTTGCAACCTGTTGTGACACCTAGGAGTATATTGAAAAACAGAGCTAACAAATAATTTTAACCATGATATTCATTATCAGTGACATAAAATTAGTTGGAAATTGCTACTCTTTTCTCGGAAGCATTTTGGTTGTTGACCAGTGAAACTGGCAGGCCGGACTTGCGTCCTGCTGATGTGAAGTACAGTGTCTGCACTCTGAAGGAGGGGTGTTAATGTTGCAGTTTTATAACTGTAGTGTGAGCGCGCCTCTGGCAGGACAGTGATGGAGTGAATGATGATGTAAGTTGTTTTTTTCGGGCCGCCCTTCCTTGGTGGAAAACGGCCGTTGTGTTGAGTGGTGGACCTGACTTAACTCAGTGGTGGACCTGACTTAACTCAGTGAAGACGTGTCTTGTGTGCTCTCTGTCAATCTGAAGAAGATGTCCTCTCTTGAGCTACTCTACCAGCAGCTGAAGGAAGAACTGAGGGTAGCTAAGCTTGAGATACAGCGACTGACTGAGGAAAACAAGAGGATTCGTAGTAATCCTCCTGTTGAGAATCCTCAAGCCAGGAAAGGAACCTGGACAGTGGCTAAAACGCATGGGACAAAGTTAAGGCTCAAGAGGACGGGTGGAGAGGTAGAAACAACGAAGACCCAGGAGAATGTTGTGGAAACATCGAACCCATTCTCCGTGCTACCCGATGAATGTGAGTCGA
>WNWK01056639.1:0-10954 GCA_009830355.1 Cherax destructor
TCAATTTACCATTTGCCAGATTTACTCTCTCCTAGCCACATGGGCCCTATCATACCTATTCTTAAAACTGTGTTGTCAATTTACCATTTGCCAGATTTACTCTCTCCTAGCCACATGGGCCCTATCATACCTATTCTTAAAACTGTGTTGTCAATTTACCATTTGCCAGATTTACTCTCTCCTAGCCACATGGGCCCTATCATACCTATTCTTAAAACTGTGTTGTCAATTTACCATTTGCCAGATTTACTCTCTCCTAGCCACATGGGCCCTATCATACCTATTCTTAAAACTGTGTATTTTTGTGTGTCGATGTGTGCACACATAAGTGCATCTGTGGGATGTGTTTGCACGCACTCTTTTAGTACCAGACGGTTCATGTAATAAAAATAAGTACAGTGGACCCCGCCTAACGAGCAAAATTCATTCCAGAAGCCTGCTCAAGTGCCATTACCGAACGAATTTACTTCCTTAAGAAATAATGTTACGTAGTTTAGTCTATTTCAGACCCCCAAAAATACACTTCCACAAGCACTTACAATATTATACTTACATAATTGTACGATTTCCGGGGTGCTCGTTAGGTGGGGGTCCACTGTATGTAATATTCTTTTTAATTAAGAGTACTGCTGATCTCCAGTGTAATTACTCCCTTAGGTGAGTGATCCCACCTGTCCTGCCCAAACTACCATCAACTGTACATTGTTATGTAAAGACAGCAGCCTCATGAGTTACCTGGGGGCTCCCCTCACTGTCCCTCCCACCAGCATTGATGAACTGCTCTCTCATCACCAGTTTTGGCTCTACGTGCTTTGTTTCATTATTGCTTGGTGTGGCCTGGCTGTCACTGTTGTCATGTCTGACACTGTGTGCTTCCAACTTTTAGGTAAGTTCTTGTGTTAAGAGAGCTTATGTAGTATGAGTGTTTTTTTTATTTGTTATTTCCATATTATGACAAGAGAGAGCACTAAGGACATTTAGCTAATAACAGATTCATAAATTAATGAAGGCAGGGCTTGGTATTAGGTGTAAACTTACATGTTTACATTTAGGTCTCATCTAACCACTTGTGAAAATGTATATTAATGGAGGTAGCTGGCACACACTATATAAACTTAAGCTGTAAAAACAGTTGACACAAATTTATTCTCTCCTAGATGAACTTTACTATAGCTTTTTTTTTTTTAGATTTAAGGTGCAGTAGCTTTAGTAGAGCTGTCTTGTGTCAGAGTAAAGGAAAGTAATACTAAACATTGTGTATGTGTTCTCACCTATATGTGTTTATTCTTGTCTAGCTGTGTATGTACACACCTACCTTTGTTTGTATTTGTCTTCCAGTGTTTGTACTCACCTACCTGTGTTTGCATGAGTTATGTTTGGAGTTAGCCTTTACTATATCCTTCCCTAGAATATTCCACTTGCTCACATACTTCCCTAGAGCATTCCACTTGTTCACATACTTCCCTAGAGCATTCCACATGCTCACATTCTTCCCTAGAGCATTCCACTTGCTCACATGCTTCCCTAGATCATTCCACTTGCTCACATCCTTCCCTAGAGCATTCCACTTGCTCACATCCTTTCTTAGAGCATTCCACTTGTTCACCTGCTTCCCTAGATCATTGCACTTGCTCACATTCTTCCCTAGAGCATTCCACTTGTTCACATGCTTCCCTAGAGCATTCCACTTGTTCACATGCTTCCCTAGAGCAATCCACTTGCTCACATGCTTCCCTAGAGCATTCCACTTGTTCACATGCTTCCCTAGAGGATTCCACTTGCTCACATCCTTCAAGGCTATTTATGCATTCATCTTTGACACACACTGTGTTAGCTTCAAGAGATAGGTTTGTTGTTAAGACCACCCTTAGCACTCTCTCTGACACAAGCAATAGTTTTCCTCTGATATGGTACTGCTGGAGTCTGTTCCCATCCTCATCATCTGGCATTTATCAAGTAAAGATCTAGAAGCTATTTGTTGCATTATTCTTGCAGCCTCTTCATGCTTACTTGAAACTGTTAGCAATCCTCCACAGAACGAGGGCTATGCTCTCACTAACAAGTTAGTTTTTTTTTCAGTATGTAATACTTAGGGGTATCAGTTGTATTTTATCAGTTTTGTTTCAGTATGGTTAGGTTTATCAATTCTCTATAAATTATTAGGTTAGGGAACCTTAGCTTAATTTAAATAATTAAGAGTGGCAAGATCACCAATCTTTCACATGTGCATTGATTACCAATCTCCCACAAGTGAATGGATCACCAACCTCCCACAAGTGAATGGATCACCAGCCTCACACAAGTGAATGGATCACCAGCCTCACACAAGTGAATGGATCACCAGCCTCACACAAGTGAATGGATCACCAGCCTCACACAAATGAATGGATCACCAGCATCACACAAATGAATGGATCACCAGCCTCACACAAATGAATGGATCACCAGTCCTGAATGATCACCAGCCTCCACAAGTGAATGGATCACCAGCCTCACACAAATGAATGGATCACCAGCCTCACACAAATGAATGGATCACCAGCCTCACACAAATGAATGGATCACCAGCCTCACACAAATGAATGGATCACCAGCCTCACACAAATAAATGGATCACCAGCCTCACACAAGTGAATGGATCACCAACCTCACACAAGTGAATGGATCACCAACCTCACACAAGTGAATGGATCACTAGCCTCACACAAGTGAATGGATCACCAGCCTCACACAAGTGAATGGATCACCAGCCTCACACAAGTGAATGGATCACCAGCCTCACACAAGTGAATGGATCACCAGCCTCACACAAGTGAATGGATCACCAGCCTCACACAAGTGAATGGATCACCAGCCTCACACAAGTGAATGGATCACCAGCCTCACACAAGTGAATGGATCACCAGCCTCCACAAGTGAATGGATCACCAGCCTCACACAAGTGAATGGATCACCAGCCTCACACAAGTGAATGGATCACCAGCCTCACACAAGTGAATGGATCACCAGCCTCACACAAGTGAATGGATCACCAGCCTCACACAAGTGAATGGATCACCAGCCTCACACAAGTGAATGGATCACCAGCCTCACACAAGTGAATGGATCACCAGCCTCACACAAGTGAATGGATCACCAGCCTCACACAAGTGAATGGATCACCAGCCTCACACAAGTGAATGGATCACCAGCCTCACACAAGTGAATGGATCACCAGCCTCACACAAGTGAATGGATCACCAGCCTCACACAAGTGAATGGATCACCAGCCTCACACAGTGAATGGATCACCAGCCTCACACATGAATGGATCACCAGCCTCACACAAGTGAATGGATCACCAGCCTCACACAAGTGAATGGATCACCAGCCTCACACAAGTGAATGGATCACTAGCCTCACACAAGTGAATGGATCACTAGCCTCACACAAGTGAATGGATCACTAGCCTCACACAAGTGAATGGACCACCAACCTCACACAAGTGAATGGACCACCAACCTCACACAAGTGAATAGACCACCAACCTCACACAAGTGAATGGACCACCAATGTCACACAAGTGAATGGATCACCAGGCTACATGAACAATTCTGGTTGTGTGTTTGTGATCAGTTTCCTGTTCATTTTAAGGTGAATGCTTAATTCATCTCTCAGATTTTCCTTTTTTATGTCACTAGAATTTTTGCTGGAGCCACACTTTGGTCACTGTACTATTGTCATAATGGCATTCTTCTTTATTCCCCTGATTATCTGTTTATAGCTACAGGGGAGAGGTATTTTTCAGTATTTGTCACTACAGAAGCAGAGTTGAGCTGGTGGTGGCTTTTCCTCTTTGTAGCTAGAGGAGCAGAGCTAAGTTGGCAATGGCATCTCATCTTTATTTGTAGTGGTGTCTTCTATTTCTAGCTACAGGACCAGTTGAATGACTGAATTGCTGATAAGTGTGTGGATGTGAGTGGATGTAGGGGCTGATGGGTGAGTGTGTGGGGGTCAGTATGAGTATGGGGAAGGTGTGGATATGTAGTTGTACATGTATGCATATGGTAAGAGTAACTACTAGAGTAATAATGGAAGAAAAGAGAAGATGCATTAACTTTTCTAAAACATCATGTGAGGAGCTGAGATAATAATGTAAACTAAGATACAGAATACCCCTCAACTTTCAAACAAGTTGTGTTCCTAGTTTCTCAACATAGTGTTGCTGTATAGAAAACAGTAATACAAAAGTTGGTTATGTTTTG
Source organism: Cherax destructor (assembly GCA_009830355.1). Lineage (NCBI taxonomy): Eukaryota > Metazoa > Arthropoda > Malacostraca > Decapoda > Parastacidae > Cherax > Cherax destructor. Next base: position 4,245 of record WNWK01056639.1, read on the forward strand.
CTATTTAATACTACTACTCAGTAGTTGTAAACTTTAATTGGTTATTAAGGGCTCTGTAGGGGGAAATGTATGTAACTTTTGAGTTTGTAAGTTAAAAGTCTCTCTTGTGAAAGGCAAAGAAATTTGATTTTGAAATCCTGTGGGATTTATTTCATAGGAATAATACAGTAAACCCCTTAATTCCACAAACTAATAAAGAAAAGTGGTTGGCAGTAATGGTGATTTTGGTGGATAGAGATGAGATTGTTTTGCTATGATCATAACAATCATGGACATTTCTGTAACCAACAGACTTTATGTTGTTTCCAAATCTATTGATCCAGCAAATTTTATCTTGTATTTCCAAAGTATGTTAATCAACATTTGTTAAATAAAGAGTTTATTGTACATCATTTTATTCCAGGGCATCTAGGAGAGAAAGTAATAGTAAAAGTTGAATTGGGATAAAATGTTAAAAATAAAGAAATTGCCAAATTTTGTGGAATTAATTTAGCATTAAAATTGATATATCTTTAACAGTAAGCATTAGTAGTTGCTCAACAGTTTTTACCAATATAATTATTCAGAATCCATTTTTTTCACCACTTTTACAAAACCATGACAACTAGTGCTTAATTTGTAGATGAACGTGCAACTCATAAATTTCAATACAAAATATAAAAATGGATTGATTATTTTATCCTTTGCTTTAGGAAGTGAGGGAAACAGATACGGGGAGCAGCGTCTGTTTGGTTCCTTGGGCTGGGGAGCATTGGTCATTGTTGCTGGTGCTTTAATTGACTATTCATCTCTGGGATTACCTGAGAAGGACTACACCCCAGCATTTGTTCTGAGCTTTGCCATCCTCTTTGTTGATGTTGTAGCAGCCACTCGCCTGGAGGTAAGCAGACCTTGTAGAAAGATTAACTCGCTTGTAATATAGTATTTTGCTCTTTGGCTTCATTAACCCTTAAACTGTCCAAACGTAGATCTACGTTCACTTGCATAGAGCTCCGAACGTAGATCAACTTTTTATTTTTCATGCCTTCAAATTTGGTGCGATAGGCCTGAGTCGCCTAGACATGAGAGAATGGGTCTGCGCACTCAGTGTGCTCAGTATTAAAAAAATCTTGGACCACTTAGTACCTTGTGGGAGCATCAGTTCAATTGAGCACCAGCTAGAGCAAATAGCGTGCCAAACACCATGGATTCACTGATGTCATGTCGTATTAACACTCCCCTTTTAAGAGGAAAGTGATGTTGATCCAAAGTTTAGTGGCTGTGAGATGGATGTGACCACAAGTGATCGTGTAGACAGCCTGACTGTCTGCATAGACAGCCCATGCTGTCTGCCAGCTGAGTTCATATTTCGCGCCATGCTAGTTCCCATAGTTTCCGCCAGAGGGCAAGCCTGTAGGCATACCCATGTGAGTCTGCCTCACTTCTGCCTCTCGCTCACTTGGCGCCCAGACAACAGGCCTACTCCTCTCCCTCTCGCAAGGCGCATGGCCCTGGGCCATGGCCACAGACACACAGCTTGTGTACCCCACGCTTTATACAAATAAAGTAAGAAGCCTCCGAAGCCTTTTCATTGCATTCCCGCTACCAAGAACACGCCAAATAACCCGTCGTTATAATCGAGGAAATATCAAAAACCTCGATAATAATCCATGCACAACATTTGTGCAACATCCTTTCATTTTTTATACCACTGGTGGTGTCATCCTGCCAGAATGTCCTATAACCTATGCCCTAAGTAAAGAGAAACGATTCTGGAACGTGTAATACATATTCGTCAGGCCGGCTGGCTGGCTAGCTTGTTGGCTGACTGACTTTGGCTGTCTCTTCATCTGTATCTGTCTGTCTATCTCTGTCTCTGTCTATCTGTCTATCTCTGTCTCTGTCTCTCACAGGTACACATAAGTACAGTTATCATACATAGTGTAAATTACAGTGGAACCCCGAGTTTCGAACTTTCTTCGTTCCAAAATGCTGTTCAAATGCCATTACCGAACGAATTTGTTCCCACAAGGAATAATGTAAATTAGAGTAGTCTGTTTAGGCCCCCAAAAATACACTTACATAATTTGTCGAGTTGGGAGCAGTTCGAAACTCGGGGTACCACTGTACCTAGGATAACCCAAAAAGTCCAGTGCTATACATTGTGCTTATAGATATAAGGCATAGTATGCATGACTGGCAAGTAATACCATGTTCACTTATCAGGAATCAGACATGACTGCATACTGTGTAATAACTGTTGGTTCATGAATCGCTCTCTGAAACAGAGAGACAAGCAGACGGAAAGACAGACACATGCAGACAGAAAGACAGACACACAGTAGTGGCCAGTGAAGAGGCGGGGCCAGGAGCTTTACTCGACCCCTGCAACCACAACTAGGTGAGTACACAGGCAGACAGAGCTAGACAGACAGACAAACATGTTTGTGTAACAGTGAAAACAAACAAAGCCAGGGGTTCCCTGCAGCAATGCAAGGTCATCAAGTGTCAAACCACTGTTGCACTGTCAGCAATTTAGTGACTCCCAGTCTTTCACCATGCTTCAAGGAGTTTCATATATACTCCAGCATGTCTAAAACATTGCTGGGACCTATAAATACTTTGTATATGTTTCTAGACAATAGTAAATGACCAAGGCAGGTGAAAATGTTCACCTGTCAGTGTGTTTGTGACTATTTGAGTACAATTTCAGTACCTAGTATTAGTGTCAGAACAAAGATTCACTATGAAATCACAAGAACTACTATAAATTGTAATTATCAGAACATAAAAATTATGTAAAATAATATAAAAATGATAAAAAAAAGGTATATTGGCAACACTTCTGCAAGCGGCAGGACTCCATGTTGCCATCAGGTGAGCAGCCAGCGCCAACTTCGTAGACTTATATCTCGGTAAGTACTAATCCTAAACATTTTTTTTTTTATCTTATAGCGTGTAGAATAATGCCCTCTTCATTTAATTTTTTTTTTTTTTTCCAAAATATTTGGAGCACTGCACGAGTGAACGTAGATCTACGTTTGGACAGTTTAGGGGTTAAATGCATGGTGAATTCTAGACTTTATTTTTAAATAATCATAATCATTGAATAGGTAAAGGGAAAAGGTAGGTTGTGTAATGCATCTGTGGAAAGAAGTTTATCTATGGAGGCAAAAAAGGGGAATGTACCAGAATATATTGGTACCATTACTTTGATATGGGTGTAAAACATGGACTATAAACATTGCAGTTAGGAGGAGGTTAGTCAGTGAAGATATTGCTTAGTATGAATACATATTACGTAGAGAATTTTTTTTATCAATGGTATGTTTGAAAGTAGTCTATAGTTCTTGTCTTACATGCATGTTAAGATAATATGCATGCTTACTAATTATCCTACAATAATCACTTGTTGAATCGACTTGTTGAAAAAAAAAAATCTGAATATCTAAATTTTTTAATAAGAGCAAAAATCAAAACTTCAATTTTGATTTTGAATGTGGGCAAAATACACACTTTTACAGAATAGGGAAGAATATTTTCAGAAAAGTGCAGCTTGTTAGCAGATGAATATGCAATGGAACCCTTACTTACAAACATCTGAGTTAAAAGCATCTGCTATACATGAATCATAATACATAGTATGTATATGTAAAAAAGAATTCTTCCTCCGTAAGCCATGTGTACCGTAAGAGGCGACTAAAATGCCAGGCCAAGGGGCTAGTAACCCCTTCTCCTGTATACATTACTAAATTTAAAAAGAGAAACTTTCGTTTTTCTTTTTAGGTCACCCTGCCTTGGTGGGATATGGCCGGTTTGTTGAAAGAAAGAAAGAAAGAAGTGTTAAAACAGTTTGTGTACACATTCCCTATACACATTAATATCCACACCCCACTACAGTGTCTGTTAGTATATATATAAGAACTATACTTTTTTAACACAGTAGCCTCTCCCAGTGAGATTGGGTGACCCGGAAAAGAATAAACACCTTCACCAACACTCACTGTATCAATGTCTTGTCAGGCACATTCCGACATTACAGCTCAGATGCCCCTCCAAATTGCAGTATCTCCACTTCTCCTTCAGAATGAAGGCACTGTACTTACCATTTTGGGGACTCTTGTTCGGCTAACCAGTTTCCTTAAATCCCTTCATAAATGTTACCTTGCTCACACTACAACAACACGTCATGTCATAAAAACCACTTGCCTCCACTCACTCCTATTTAATATGCTTGCACACTCCTGTTGGATGTCCAAGATCCTCACACACAAAACCTTTACCCCCTCCCTCCAACCTTTCCTAGGATGACCCCCACCCCCTTCTTTCCTCCATTACAGTTTTATACACCTTTCAAGTCATCCATCCTATTTAGCCCCATTCTCTAAATTTTCAAACCACCTCAATAACCCCTTTTCAGCCCCCAGGATAATACTTTTAATAACCCCACACCTAATCTCCAAACTACGAATTCTCTGCATGATATTCGCCACACTTTCCCCTCAGAAACGACATCTCCATGGCCTCCAGTCTTTTCCTCACTACAGTGTTTAAAACCCATGTTTTACACCCGTGTAAGTGTTGATACCCCTATATTTCGGCCATTCTCCATTTTTGCCTCCATAGATAATATTCTTTGTCTCCACAGATACCTCAGTGCACCACCCCCCTTCCTTTTTTTTTATCTTCGTCAGTTCTATTGTTCACCTAAATTTCTCATAGACTTCTGCTGACAGGTTCACTCCCAAATATCTGAACACATTCACTTGCTCCATACTCCATCCTTCCAATCTGATATTTAATCTTTCATTACCTAATTTTTTTTACTCTCATCACCTACATATAGGGTGAAGAAGGAACAATTTGCCTTGTTACACTGGTCACTGAAAAAAAGCAATCCATAGTTTGTCTGGTTTTGGCATCATTTCATAGACATTTATTATTTTATTTATCAGAAGATGGAATTTGAAGCACAGTGAAATTTTCTGGTACTGTTTGTGTTTAGAGTTAAGATTTTTTTAGTAACATTACAATACTCTCATTATCACTAATTATTTTTCACAGATAGAGGGTAGTGAGAGGAGGACAGGAACTGCAGGATCTGTGGCTCGTCTCATCTGTGAACCTCGCATTGTTCTCTTCATTCTTTGTTGTGTTGTTGTTGGCATATCAACTGGCATTCTTTGGACATTCCAGGTACTTAGGGCAGTTTATTACTTGTTACTATAGGTATACAGTAATGTATAGTTTTTATATTTTATATTGGTAATGGGAATGTAGCTTAATGTCTGGGAGTAGGTTATGGACATCCATTTAGCAGTTCTTGTTACTGTATAGTAGTTACTAAATGTACTTTATAGAAAATATGTAAGCTATATAATTATAGTGTAAGCAAGACAGTGATGGAGTGAATGATGGTGAAAGTTTTTCTTTTTTGGGCCACCCTACCTTGGTGGGAAACGGCTGATGTGTTAATAAAATAAAAATAATTATGTAATGAAAGTATTTTAAAGTACTGTTGATTTCAACCTCTAAATTGAAAAAAATTAAAGACTCGTACACAACACTTTAAGAAATGGATTTTTTGTTTTTTACTTTACCTTAGCCACTTACCACCATGGCAGGGTGATCCATAGTATATACCAGTATGCACTAACCATTACTCACACCTTGTTTATCTTTCCAGAAGTGTACAGATATCACAATCCAATGTCCTGCTTAGTTTCAACAGCTCAACCTGACTTTCTTATTGAAAGCATTATAATTCCTATCTAAGAAAACTTGAGTTTAATTGACCAGTTTCCCTGAATCTCTCTATACATATTACTATTCCAGTTTAATACTCACACATGCCTGCTGAATGCTCAACTTCAACCACTGAGTGAGGTCCTCCTTCACACCCTCCAATCTTACCTCAGACATCCCCTCCACCAGTGCTTCTCAAACTTCCTTTTGTGGTAGACCAACAGTTTGTTTTTCAATGTTCCAGGGACCAGTGTATGGTTGCTGACTTAGGGATATTAAAGAGATGAGTGGGAAAAACATATTGAAAATAATAAGGCATGACCTTATATTCAGTTAAAAACAAGTAACAAAATATTACTAATATTTATTAAATAAACATGTTAAAATATTTAATTTTTACCAATTTATGAAGCCATGTCTATATTGATAACTGGCAGTCACAGTGAAAATTAAATTTCCATACTGTTCTTTCATTTTTGCCATAATAACACTCATGGTTGAGAAAGCAGTCTCACAAAGGTAAGTGAAGGGAAATGGGAGAAGAGTTTTCAGAGAAATTTCAGCAGGTTCAGAACATTCTGCTTTCACTTTGAACCAAAAGGAAGCAAGTGGTGTTAGTTTCAAAATTCATCTTCAATCCTTCACAAGTAATTTATCATCCACAGTGGCAGTCACATCATCATTCAGTGCAGTAAATGGATTTATGAACCATGCAGTTGCTTTCCATGGATGTTCTTCCAGAAAGTAGACTTGAATAGCTCAGCTAAATTCATCAAGTGATTACTAATGATGTTTCATGGAGATATGATATCAGACATAGTGACACACTGATATCTTCATAGAGAGGATCTAAAACTATCCTCTAAACCTACAAGTCTATCCACAATTAAAGTTCAAACATTTGCTTTGCATAATAACATACTGTAATTATAAACCACCCAATCTTGGTGGATATGGCTGGTCATTCAAAAAAAAATTATGAACTT
>WNWK01056640.1:0-10953 GCA_009830355.1 Cherax destructor
CCTGTGGTCGGGGGGGTCCTTCCTTGCCCCTTTTGTGGTCGGGGGAGTCCACCGTACGTGCCTCTGGACGGTAGAGTCATACGTAAAAGTGCCTCCCGGACGGGGGAGTCCTACATGTACGGTAGATTCCACCATGTACGTGTCTCAATCTTATACAACACACAGGTTACCCAACACACAAATTACACAACACACAAGTTACTGTACACAGTGTAAAAGTGTGTTCCTAGAAAAAAAAACTTTGTTGTGTCTCCAAATTAAAAAAAAAATTAACAATCCTCAACTACTGGGGGAAAAACCTTTTGTTGGTGGGAAACGGGAGTGTTCTTCTGGCGGCCATGACACTAACATGTTTTTTAAAAGTCACCAGTGACATAACAATGTTCTTCTGACGTGACCAGTGACACTAACAGTGTTCTTCTGGCGTCCCAATTAATTTTTAAAAGTGTTCTTCTGGCGTGACCATGCCCAACGGTGTTTTTCCCGGCGTGACCAGTGACACAACAGTGTTCTTCGACGTGAATGACACTAACAGTGTTCTTCTGGGACCAGTGACCTCAGTGTTCTTTTCGTGACCAGTAACCCTAACAGTGTTCTTCTGACGTGAAGTGACCAAAGGGGTTCTTCTGACGTGACCAGTGGCACTAACAGTGTTCTTTGACGTCACCAGTGACAATAACAGTGTTCTGACGTGATCAGTGGCCCAACGGGGTTCCTTTTGGGGCCAGTGACACTAACAGTGTTCTTCGCGTTACCAGTGACATAACAGTGTTCTTCTGACGTCACCAGTGGGCCTAACAGTGGCGTGACCGGGCACTAAAGGGGTTCGGCGTGACCGTGACACTAACAGTGTTCTTCTGACGTCACCAGTGACCCCCAACAGTGTTCTTCTGACGGAACCAGTGACCTTTCCCGTGTTCTTCTGGCGTGACCAGTGACACTAACGGGGTTCGCGTGACCAGTGACACTAAAAAATGTTCTTCGACGTGACCAGTGACACTAACGGGGTTCTTCTGACGTGACCCCGGCATAACAGTGTTCTTCTGGCGTCACCGGGAACAACAGTGTTCTGACGTGATCAAATGACACTAACAGTGTTCTTCTGACGTGACCAGTACACTCCGGTGGCTTCGGCGTGACCAGTGGACCTAACAGTGTTCTTCTGATGACCAGTGACACTAACAGTGTTCTTCGGCGTGGCCAGTGACGCACCCGTGTTCTTCTACGTAAATTAAAAACTAACGGGGTTCTGGCGTGACCAGTGAAATAACGGGGTTCTTCTGGCGTGACCAGTGAACACTAACGGGGTTCTTCTGGCGTGACCAGTGACACTAACAGTGTTCTTCTTTCGTCACCAGTGGCATAACAGTGTTCTTCTGACGTGACCAGTGGGCACTAACAGTGTTCTGGAATGACCAGTAAAACTAACAATGTTCTTCTGACGTGACCAGTGACATAACGGGGTTCTTCTGACGTCACCGTACACAAAAGTTTGACCAATTTACCAACAATGTTTAAAACCCCCGTGCCTCGGGTTTTTTCCGGCGTCACCAGTGCCCCTCGTGTTCTGACGTGACCAATGACACTAACAGTGTTCGGCGTGACCAGTGACACTAACAGTGTTCTTCTGGCGTGATCAGTGACACTCAGTGTTCTTCTGGCGTCACCGGGGACATAACAGTGTTTACGTCACCAGTGACACTAAAGTGTTTTCCAACGGACCAGTGACACTAACCGGGGTTCTTCTGACGTCACCAGTGACACTAACAGTGTTCTGACGGGCCAAAAAACACTAACAGTGTTCCAAAAGTGAAATGGCACTAACGGGGTTCTTCTGACGTGATCGGAATTTCAATTTTCTTTAACTCACCGGGGACACTAACAGTGTTCTGACGTCCCGGGGACACTAACAGTGCTGACGTGACCAGTGACACTAACAGTGTTCTGACGTGACCGTGACCTAAAATGTTCAACGTGATCCCGTGACACTAACAATGTTCTTCTGACGTGACCAGTGACCTAACGGGGTTCTTCTAACGTGACCAGTGACACTAACGTGTTCTTCTGGCGTCACCAGTGACACTAACGGGGTTCTGACGTGATCAGTGACCTAACAATGTTCTTCTGGCGTGACCAGTGACACTAACGGGGTTCTTCTGACGTCCCAGTGACACTAACAGTGTTCTGGCGTGATCAATTTACACTAACAATGTTCTTCTGATAAAAATGACACTAACAGTGTTCTTCCCAACGTGACCAGTGACACTAACAGTGTTCTTCTGACGTGATCAGTGACACTAACAGTGTTCTTCTGACGTAAATGCCTGGAATTTCTTTACGGACCAATTTACATAACGTTTTTCTTCCCCAAAAGTGACCAGTGACCTAACGGGGTTCTTCCCGACGTGACCAGTGACACTAACAGTGTTCTTCTGACGTGACCAGTGACACTAACAGTGTTCCCGACGTGACCAGTGACACTAACAGTGTTCTGACCAGTGAACACTAACCCCGTGTTCTTCTGACGTGACCGGCCAACCCGTTTTTCTTCCCGACGTGACCGGGGAACTTAAAATGTTCTTCTGACTTGACCAGTGACACTAACAGTGTTCTTTTGACGTGACCAGTGACACTAACAGTGTTCTTCTGGCGTGACCAGTGACACTAACAGAAGGGTCTGGACGCCTCCTCTGGTTCATAAGATGGAGGAAGTACAGGAATATGGGGGGGTTGACTGCAACTTTTGGTTCCGCCTTTTGGGCCCCAAAATCAGCTGACGGGAAAATGAGCTGTGTGTGTACTCCCCTTTTGGGTTGCGGGGGTCGATTCATAGCTCCTGGCCCCGCCTTTTCCCACGCCCCGCTAGTAGGTTTTCTCTCCTGCTCCGGGGGGCTTTATCAAACCTCGTCTTAAAACTATGTATGGTTCCTGCCTCCACTACATCACTTTCTGGCTATTCCACTTCCTGAAAACTCTATGACTGAAGAAATGTTTCCCAAACCACCTTTTGGGCTCATCTTCTTTTTAACTGTGACCCCTTGTTTTGTGCCCCCTCTCGGGAAATTTCCCAGCCTATGATCCCCTTGTCAATTCCCCCAAAGTATTTTGTATGTCTTTAAAACCCCTGACTCCCCTGTCCTGCAGTGTCGTCAGGGATTTCCCCCCCCCTTCCCTTTATGGGGACATTTCCTTTCCCTTAGCTCTAGGACTAGTCTTGTTGCAAACCTTTGCACTTTCTGTGAGTGTGTGTTAGTGTGTGTGTGTGTGTGTGTGTTTTTACTCCCCTAATTGGGTTGCGGGGTCGATATGGCCCCTGGCCCCCCTCTTCGCTGCCCCGCTACTGGGTCTCCTCTCCCTGCTCCATTAGCTTTATCATACCTCGTTTTTAAAATTTGTATGGTTCCTGCCTCCACTATATCTTTTTCTAGACTATTCCATTTCCCCTGACTACTCTGTGGCTGAAGAAATGTTTCCCTCCCTTTGACTCATCTGAGTCTTGGTTTTAAATTGTGTTTTTTTTTCTTGCCCCCTCTCTGGAACATCCTGTCACTTCTACCTTGTGTTTCCCCCGCAGTATTTTGTGGGGTCGTTATCATGTTTTGATTCTTTCCTCTGGTGTTTTTGGGTCCTTTTCCCTAAACCTTTCTTCATAGGACAGACCCTGATTTGGGGAACTAGCCTTGTCGAAAACCCTTTTGCACTTTCTCTAGTTTCTTTGCGTGCTTGACCAGGTGTGGGTTCTAACTGGTGCTGCATATTCTGGTATGGGCCTGACTTACACGGTGTACAGTGTCTTGAACGATTCCTTTTTGGAAAGGAACGCTAATTTTGGGTTTTGCCAGTCGCCCATATGCTGCCGCAGTTACCCGGTTGATGGGGCCTCCGGGGGGCGTGTTGGCGTTATACTCCCCCCAAAGGTCTTTCCCTTTGGGCCCGGGGTTTTTGTAGCCTTTGTTCACCAAAGCCTGTACTTTTGTCAGCGGTCTTTTTTTCCCCTTCCCCGATCTTCGGTTTTTGTTTGGTGGGATTGAATTCAAAGGCCAGTTCCCCGGGCCGATGTAAAGGGCTTGCCCGGGGTCTGTTTGAAGTCCTGTTGGTCCTCTTCCGATGTGATTCTCCTCTTTTAATTTCACATCATCTGCAAACCCAGACATTTTCCGAGTCTACCCCCATCCGTCATGTCGTTTACATTTCCCCAAAGAATCCATGGCCCTAGGACTGCCCCCTGCGGTCGCCGCTCGTCACTGGCGCCCACTGGATACCTCACCCGCACCATGACCCGTTTTGCCTCCCTGTGGGGGTATTCCTGATCAATTAAATTTTTCCTGTTATACGTTTTTTTCCCAAATTTCCCTTTACTAATCTTGAGGAACTGTGTCAAGGTTTTAAGCCCAGGAAAATGCAATCAACCCCCCCTTCTCTCTCCTTATTTTACTTATTCTTTATCATAGAACTCTATGATGTTTTTTTAAAAGGGGATTTGCCTTCGGAATCCGTGCTGTCTGGTTTTTTTTTTCCCTGTTCGGCTGAGGTGCCCCAAATTCTTTTCCTGATGATTTTCCCCAGGACTTTGCACACTATACAATGTAAGTGACACTGGTCTATAGTTTAGTGCCTTTTTTTCTGTCCCCTTTTTTTAAAGATGGGGCACATTGGCCTTCTTCCCCCTCAGGTATTTTTCCCCTTTCGGGGGATGTTTTGAATATTATGGTAAGTGGCACACCCCAGTACCTCAGCCCCTTTCCCCGAAGAACCCAGGGGGAGATATTGTCCGGCCCCATCCCCTTTGGGTATAAAGGTCCTGGTAACTGTTTCCTCCCCCTTTCAGTTTTTGTGTATGCCCTCTAGCACTTGATACACCCCTTGTTGGTAGCCCCCCCATTGTCTCCCCGGCTGCCTTCCTTCCCCCCTGTGAATATTTCCCTTAAACCCCCAAGTTGAGCTCCTCACTTTACCTCTTGATCATTGCTTGAAAGGTTTCCCCCATCTTCTCTCCTTAGCCTTATCCCCCTGGTCTTTAACTGTTTTTTCCCTTTCCCTGATGGGGCTGACATCAGCCGGGTCGGACTTAACTTTCGATGCTTTTTCGTTTTTTATTTTTTGGGCCCTCCCCTCCTGTGCATACTCGTTTTTAGCTCTTCTCTACTCTCTTTGTTTTTCTTGGGTTCTTTGCCTTCTTACCTTTTTCCCTTCTCTTTTACACTCTGGTCTTTGCCTCCCTGCCCCTTTGGGGTTTGGGGCTCTTTCTGGCCCCTTCCCCTTTAATCTTTTTCCTCTAGGTTTTAAACCGTTCCTCTGCCTCCTTGCACTTTGCCCCCCACTTTCCATCATTTTATTTTTTTGTCTGTCCCTCCCTTTCCCTTTTCCCCCTAACCCCCCCCAGGGAAAATTTCCCGTGCCTGTGTAGTTTCCTCTTTTCAAATCTGGTTTGTCTCTTTTGGACCTTTTCCCTCCCACCTGTGGGTCTACAATGTACTCAAAGGGTCAACCCTATGGTCACTGGCTCCCAGGGGCCCCTCGTGTGTTATGTCTTAATTTTCTGGGGCTTTCAGGGTGAATACAAAGGGCCAGTCTTGCTTGGGTTTATCTTCTCCTCTCACTTTTGGTCGTGTCCCTGACTGTTGGTGCATCAGGTTTTCCAGTACCCCATCCATCATCTTGGCTCTCCAAGTTTCTGGACCCCACGTGGTTCTTGGTTCTCCCAGTTCCCCATCTCCCTTTTGGGAAATCGCCCCCGACCAAGCTTTCTTCATGTGTGCTTTTCTTTCCACCTCCGCCAAGTGTCCACCATCCTCTGTTTTTTTTCATCATTTCTCACCCGGCCTCCTGCAGTTCTTTGGGGGGTTATACATCCTGCAATGATTATCCTTTTGTTCCCCCGACTGGGGTGGGTTTTTCTATGAAGTCCCCTTTTTCCCACCCCATTCCTTCCATTTCCTCTTTCCAACGGTTCCTTACAAGCAGTGAAACCCCCCCTTCCCCCCCTGCTCCTTCTATCTTTCCTCGGGGTCCTGTTCCTGTGGGAAGATTGCATCTGATACTGTCTCATTTAGTTTTTGGTTTTTTGACAGCTATGATGTCTGGGGACACTTTCCCTATTCTTTCATTCCCTCTTCATACTTGTTCGTAATTCCATCCCCCGTTTTTTTGTACCCAAAACCCTTTAACCATGTTTCCCAAAACTGTGTCCCCCGGGGGGATCTTGGGGGGGTTGGGGGTGGTGGGTGGGGGGCCCTGGGGGGTTTCCCGCATGGGTGGGGGGTTGTATGGTTGGGGGGTTTGGGTTGGGGGGGTGGGTTTTGGTGGGGTGGGGGGGGCTGGTGGTGGGTTTTGGGTTGCTGGGGGGGGGGCAGTGGGATTTATGAGTGTGTGTGGTGTTAAAATGTTGGTTGGGTGGGGGTTTTTGTGATTTTAGGTCCCCCGTGGGTACTTCCCGTGTGTGTGTTTTTCCTGTTTGGGCTTGTGTGTGTGTGTACTCATCTATTTTGGTTGCAGAGGTCGAGTCATAGTCCCCCGGCCCCTCCTCTTTTGGTTTGCTACTGGTCCCCTTCTCTCCCTGTTCCATTAGTTTTTTCGTGTTTTTTTGGGAGTGGATCCTGCCTTCACTACATTACCCCCAGACTGTTTCCCCTTCCTGGAAACTCTATGACTGAAAAGTCTTCCTAACTCCCTGTGGCTCATCTGAGTCTTCGGCTTCCCAATTTGACCCCTTGTTGTTGTGACATCTCTGAAGCATTCTGCCCGAATCATTCCTGTCAATTCCTGTCGGGTATTTTATGTCGTTATCATGTCTCTCCTCTCCCTCATGTCCTCCAGCGTCATCGGGTTGATTTCCCTTAACTTCTCTTCGTAGGACATACGCCTTAGCTCCTGGACTAGTCTTGTTGTAAACTTTTTCCCCTTTTTTTGGTCCCTTGATTTGGTTCCATATTAGTGTTGCATACCCCAGTAGGGGCCTGACGTACACAGTTACAGGGGGTCTTGAATGTTTCCCCTTCAAGGTGTCAAAATTTTCTTAAGGGTTTCCCAGACGCCCGTATGCTGCAGCAGTTATCTGATTGATGTGCGCCTCAGGAGATGTGCCCCAATTATTTTTCCCCCCAAAGACCCTTTTTTCTTGAGCAAGATTAGGATGACCCTTGTGGAACCCCCCCCTCCGGGGGCCCACTCTGACACCTCTTCATCCATCCTCGCTGTTCCTTCCTGCCGGAAAAACTTTGATCCATTGCAGTGCCTTTCCTATCTTCCTGCCTGCCCCTCTGACTTGTGCCCGTCTCTTGAGCGGAAATATGTCTAAAACCTTCTTACCCGAGTCCCAAAAATATTTAAATCCCCCCTTTTTCTCCCCCTCCCCCCCTTTTGTTTTCCTTGTAGTAAATTCCCGTTGGGTTTTTGAAAACAGGTTTACTTTTTCTGAAGCTGTGCTGGTTATTCTTTCCCAACTCTTCTTTTTTTGTGTTTCTCCCCTCTTCTCTGAGGGAGTGTGTACTCACCCCGTCTGTGGTTACAGGGGGCGATTCATAGCTGCTGGCCCCTCCTCTTTTCGTCAACTAATCCCCCCTCTTCCCTTCTCCGTAGGGTTTATCATACCTCTTCTTAAAACTATGTATGGATCCTTCCTCCCACCTTACTTTCCAAATTGTTCCCCTTCCTGACAACAATGTGACCCGAAAAATACTTCCTAACATCCCTTTTCTCATTTTTATCTTTAACTTCCAATTTAACCCCTTGTTGCCCGTTGTCCCCTCTCTGGAACATCCTGTCTCTTCCCCCTTGTCAATTCCTCTCCCGTATTTTAAATGTATTTTTCCCTTTTCCCCTCTCCCCCCCTGTCCTCAAGCCCTCAGGTTGATTTCCCTTTAACCCTCTCCTCTAGGACCCCTGCCCCTTAGCTCCGGGACTAGTCTCTTTTCAAACTTTTTCACTTTCTCCCAATTTCTGACGTACCAATGGTGTGGGTTCCAAAAGGTGCTGCATACCCCAAAGGGATGACGTAAAAGTGTAGTGTCCGGGACTCCTTACTGAGATTTTTGGGAAAGCTTTTTGTGTGTGTATGAGTGTGTGAGCTGCTACACACTAATCATGTATATATGCAGGCAGCATGTCAATACCCAGGGATGCCAATATATTAAACCAGCATATTATACATATCATGGTAGTGGGGCTGTTTTATTTAACCTTGGGGTTGAAAACCTGACCCAAGGCCTTGAGTGTTGACACACCTGGCCCAAAAAGGGCCGGTGTTACACACCGGGAAAAAAGTCCCTTTGGGGTTGACACTGACACAAGGCCACAACAGTGACATGTATTACTTGTATGTATAGACATGTGCATAAAATGGGTCAGACTAGTAATCTATTTTAAGAGATGCCTATCTTTACTAGAATTGCTATAGGCTATCGGCCTCAAAATATGGGGAATGAATTTTAAAATTTTACAGCAAGGGGTTGTATTTATTTTTTTTTTAAGATTGTTTTATCTTCAGAAAGCTTGATCCCTTTTTTTGATCAAACCGGGGAAGCTCACGAAATATTGGAATAAAACGCCCCCTTTAGAAACAAAATTTCCAATGTGGTGTCAGGGCATAACTTTAGAAAGCCCTGTCTGTTTGGCAAATATTTCTAACCCTACAATCTGACATACAATTTTTGTTGCCGGGGGTTATGGGTTGCACAGGCGTTGCCGGTGTTTAACATGTGTCTTATCAAACTAATAACAAAAAAAGGGCCCAAAACCGGGGGGAAAAATACAAACCCGCACAAAAAAAGGGGGAATTTCGACGACGTCGGGGCCCAAACGTCGTCGTAAGCTCCCCTTTTTGTTTTGGGGAAAATTTTTTTATCCCTTTGGTATTGTATACCATTATCATATTCAAGGTATCCCTTCCTGGTATCCCACGGCAGTTAAACACTGGCATCCCTGTTTAAAACCGGGGTTTACTGACAGGTGTTTCCCCGACAGGTGTTTCCGCAAGTGTTTCCCGATGGGGGTTTCTTGACCCGGGTTTCGACAGGGTTTTTTTTAATGTTTCCCGCGGTGTTTTTGGGGTTTCCCGACGGTGTTTTGCAGGGGTTTTCCCGACGGGGGTTTCTTGACCGGGGTTTCCTGACAGGTGTTTCCTGACAGGGGTTTGAAGGGGTTTTTTGGGGGTTTTGACAGGTGTTTCCTGACAGGTGTTTTCTGACCGGGGTTTTTTGCCTGTGTTTCCCCGGGCAGGTGTTTCCCGACAGGTGTTTCCTGACAGGTGTTTCCCGACAGGTTTTCCCGACGGTGTTTACTGACAGGTGTTTCCTGACAGGTGTTTTCTGACGATGTTTCCCCGGGAGGGTTTCCTGACAGAGTTTTTAGAAGTTTCCGACGGGATTTCCGACAGGTTTTTCTACAGTTTTTTACTGGGTGTTTCATAAAGGGTGTTGTCTGACAGATGTTTCCAGACAGGTGTTTTCTGACAGATTTTTCCCCAAAGGTGTTTTCTGACAGGTGTTTCTTGACGGTGTTTCATGACAGGTGTTTTTGACATGTCTCCCTATTTGACTCACCTATTTGTCTCACCTTTTGTGGTTTCGGGTCGATTCATAGCTCCTGGCCCGCCTCCCCATCGCTAATAGCCCTCTCTACCCCTGCTCCATGAGCTTTATCATATCGTCTTAAAGCTATGTAGGGTTTCCCTGTCCTACCTCACTTCCCGACTATTCCATTTCCCTACAACTCTGTGACTGAAAAAATATTTCCCAAACATCTTTTATCTCGGTCTTCAATTTCCCAGGGACCCCTTTTTTCTTGATTTTTCCCCTGACGGTGTTTAGACACGTGTTTTCTTCCAGATGTTTCCTGACAGGTGTTTCTAGCCCGTATTTCCGAAAACAGGTTTTTTCCTGACGGGGGAGAACATGTAGTGAGTTCAAATTTTTTCTTCCCCCTAACACCTGCTCCAAACCTGCTCTGGTCGCGAAGTTTCAACACAGTGTGGTGAACTTGGGGCGAACTTGTTTTTGGGGGTGAACTTAAAGTCATCTTGGGACAAACTTAAAGTCTTTGGAGCAAACTTCAAGTCATCTTGGAGCAAACTTCAAGTCATCTTGGAAAATTCAGGTCATTTTGGGGGCGAACTTGAAGTTGAGGGGAAAAGGGTTTCCCAATTTTGGGAACCCAGATGGGATTTTGGAGGATAACTGAAGTTTTTTTGGATTTCAACTTCAACTAATTATTTGTAGATACGAAATTTTTAATTATCTTAATATTATGGGCTTCATATCAGGAAATAACTTTAAAAACTCTAATATTTTTTTTTGAAAAAAAATTATTGGTTTATTTTTAAAGACCCGTTAGTTGAGTTGTATTCAAAAACCCGTTACTTGAGTTGTATTCTTAAGACAAGGAGTTTTTAATTTTTCTTAAAAACCAGTGAGTTTGGGTTTTTCTTAAAGACCAGTGAGTTGAGTTGTATTCTTTAAAAACCTGAGTTGAGTTGTATTTTAAAGACCAATGAGTTAGTTGTATTTTTAAAAACCAGTGAGTTGAGTTGTATCAATAAAAAATCAACTTTATTTCTGATAATATTTCAAGTGGGGTTTACATATTTTTGGTATTTTTACATTTATGAAAACATTACAAGAAAGGAAATATGCCTAGGTATTTCCTAGGCACAGGGGTCTTATAGATCTTACTCTATGTGACACAATAATTATCTGGTATTGGTTAGGGGGTTGTAGTGATTAACGGGTTACAAAAATTTAGGTAGTTCAAAATATTTTAGAATTTAACAATTAGTTTATATATTAATGGAAATGGTGAGGGGTTGGCATGAAGTTTTTATTGGAGTGTCTTAGGCAAACTTTTGATAGCTTAAAATTATGAAGCAATAGTTGTATTAAATTTTGGTTTGTACTTGCAAATTAAGGGGGCACAGATATCAATACTTATTTTTTTGTGGATATGTGCAAAATAAAAAGG
>WNWK01056641.1:0-10953 GCA_009830355.1 Cherax destructor
AATTTTTACTTTCAAACCTCCCAAACTGCCACAAACCCTTTTGCAATTTTTCTTTAGAATCTCCCATAGCACAGTATCATCAGAAAAAAGTAACTGTGTCAACTCCCTTTTTGAAATTGTTTCCCCCAAAATTTAACCCCACCCTCCCCCCAAAACCCCCTAGTATTTACTTTTTTACAACCCCATCTATAAATATTTTAAAAAAAACCATGGTACACACACACCCCTTTTCAAGACCTATTTTTACCGGAAAAATTTTCCCCTCTCCTACACCCCAACCTGAGCCTCATTATCCTCATAAAAACTTTTTACAGCATTTAGTAACTTACTACCTATTCCATACACGCAACATCTGCCACATTGCCCCCCTACCCACTCATCATATGTTTTTTCCAAATCCATAAATGAAGTAAACACTTGATCTACACACCCCCACCCACCTAAAACCTCCTTGCTCATCTGTAATCCTACTTTGTCTTACCCTAATTTTTTCAATAAAAACCCTACCGTACACTTTACCTGGTATACTAGTAAACTTTTTCCCCCATTTTTACAATCTCTTTTGTCACCCTTCCCTTTATAAAAGGAACTATACAAGCTCTCTGAAAATCCTTAGTCCCTTTCCCCCTTTTCATACATATATTAAACAAAAAACCAACCACCCCAACACAATAATCCCCCTTTGCTTTCAACATTTCTGTCATGATCCCATCAGTTCCTGCTGTTTTCCCCCCTTTCATTCACGTAATGCCTCACACCCTCCCCCCACATCCTCCTCTCTTCCCCAAAAAGATGTTATACCCTGACTGGGCATGAAATTACTGCCCCCCTTTCTTCATCGACTTTTAAAAAGTTCCTAAAAAATATTCCCCCATCTATCCAATCCCTAACCCCATCTACTAACTCCCTACTCTTTTTTTAACTAAAATCCATTCGTTCGGTTTTCTTAACTTGTTTATCTCACCCCAAAATTTTTTCTTATTTTCAGAAAAATTTTTTGACAATCCCTCTCCCACTCTTTCATCTGTCTCCTTTTTCACCCCTTTACCTTTATTTTACTTCCCTATACAGTGGACCCCCGGGTTTTCGATAATTTTTCCAGAATGCTGTTCGAGCCGTTTCTGTGAATTTGTTCCTATAAGGATGAATGTAATTTGATTAGTCTTTCAGACCCCCAAAGATACACTTACAAAAACACTTCAAAAAAACACTTACATAATTGTTCGAGTTGGGGTTTACAAAAAACCCAGGGGGCCACTGTAGTACTCTGTTCTTCTTACAACACTTCTATTTTTTAAAAAATCTCATGTCCCTTTTTTTTATCACCCCCTTTACTTCATCATTCCACCAATCACTCCTCTTTCCTCCTTCACCCCCCCTCCTATAACCACAAACTTCACCCCACATTCTAATACAGTGGACCCAGAGTTTCGACTGCTCCCAACTCGAACAATTATGTGGTATTATTGTAAGTGCTTTTATAAGTGTTTTTTTGAGGGTCTGAAACAGACTATAATCTAATTTACATTATTCCTTATGGGAACAAATTCTCTGCAACGGCACTCGAACAGCCTTCTGTAACGAATTTTGTACGAAACTCAGGGTACCACTGAACTGCATTTTTAAAACTATCCCAACCCTCTTCAACCCCCACTACTCATACTTGCATTAGCCAACCTTTCTGCCAATAGTTGCTTATATCTCACCCTAACTTCCTCTTCCCTTAGTTATACACTTTCACCTCTCTTACTTGCTGTTGCCATTTTCCTTTTGTCCCATCTACCTCTTATTCTAACTGTAGCTACAACTAAATAATGATCTGATGTATCTGTTGCCCTTCTATAAACATGTACATCCTGAAGCCTACCCATCCCCCTTTTTATCCACCAATACATAATCTAACAAATTACTTTCATTACGTGCTATATCCTACCTTGTATACTTATTTATCCTCTTTTCATTAAATATGTATTACAGTGGCCCCCGAGTAACGAGCACCCCGAAATCGTAAAATTATGTAAGTATAATATTGTAAGTGTTTTTGTAAGTGTATTTTGGGGGTCTGAAATGGACTAACCTACTTGACAATATTTAAGGGAAATCTCTGGTAATGGCACTTGAGCAGGCTTCTGGAATGAATTTTTTTCCCTTACTGGGGTCCACCGTATCTGTAATAGTATTATCATAGTGATATATCACCGTTCATAAATTTATCAAAAATTTTATTGTAATTTATACATCATGCAAAGATTCTCATGATTTCAGTAAATGACATGTCAAGATTTCCACTGAAACTGTGGATTCATGCTGCATCATTCTTCACTCTTGTCTGAAGGCAGAATTTGCTGCTATTTTATGTAATTATTTTAGTTAAATATTGATGATAATGATAAATTTATTTCAGTATGATATAATGTTTGTACAAAGGTGAATGACATTTGGGCGTACATGCCAAAGCCCCTTTACATGCAGAGCATTTCGGGCAAACTTAAGACTAACTTAAGATTAATAAGGCAATAACAGTATGAGTAATTTTGTACATACAGTCACTTGGGTGAGTGAAATTGTAATTGAGGAATTTGCAATGAATAAAAGATAATTGAATATTCTATTAGTTCATTCTATGTAGCTTTAATAAATTTAATAGAGAGGAATTACAGGTTTAATTAACCTAAAGTGGACACAATGGATTGTTTAACTTTTGAGATGATTACAGATATTGAGAGAAAGTTTATACTAGATTCTTTTATTGGGTGAAACATCATTTTTTAATGAAGTCTTTTCTGTGTCTAATTCTTCAAGCTCAAGACTTGTATCATCTTATAAGGATCTCTGTGTTCTAATGTTTTATTTTTTTCACAGCTTATAGTGTTAGGCAACCGGGGCACTCTAGGCACTGTTAATATATTTATTTGGTGTTTTTTGAAGTGACATGCAAAGGAATTTTGTTTATATATTAACACCAAATCAATGTAGTACAGTGGACCCCGCCTAACAAAAGCACCTTGGAAATTATACAATTATGTAAGTATAATATTGTAAGTGCTTGTGGAAGTGTATTTTTGGGGGTCTGAAATAGACTAACCTACGTGACATTATTTCTTAAGGAAGTAAATTTGTTCGGAAATGGCACTTGAGCAGGCTTCGGGAATGAATTTTCCCTCGTTAGGGGGGGTCCACTGTATATGCAAATTTCAGTTCTGTGTTTGCCTAATTAAGAGCCAAGAAAACTAAACAACTATAAATCTCTAGTTTGCATAGCATCTTTGGCTACAATGTAGCTAAATTGACATAAAATTAATTATAACTAAGTTAGTGATGGCCATCATTGTTTGCACATTCAAGAGAAAACCTTTGTCAAATCTGGGTAAAGAGAAAAGATATTTTTGGTAAGAAATCCAGTTCTTCCTAGGTAATAGGTTGGAGACAGCAACGCCCAGGGAGGGACTACCATCCTGTGGTAGTAGGTTGGTAGACAGCAACCACCCAGGGAGGTACTATCATCCTGTGGTAGTAGGTTGGTAGACAGCAACCACCCAGGGGGGTACTACCGTCCTGTGGTAGTAGGTTGGTAGACAGCAACCACCCAGGGGGGTACTACCATCCTGTGGTAGTAGGTTGGTAGACAGCAACCACCCAGGGGGGTACTACCATCCTGTGGTAGTAGGTTGGTAGACAGCAACCACCAGGGGGGTACTACCATCCTGGTTTGTAGGTTGGTAGACAGCAACCACCCAGGGAGGTACTACCATCCTCCCAAATGAGTGTAAAATGGAAACCTGTAATTGTTTTACATGATGGTAGGATTGCTGGTGTCTTTTTTCTGTCTCATAAACATGCAAAGTTTCTGGTATGTCTTGCTACTTTTACTTACACTTAGGTCATACTGCACATGCATAGACAAGTACATATATACACACCCTCTGTTTTTTCTTCTAGTATTTCCTTACTAGTTCTTTTTTTTGTTTATTTCCTGTTATCTCCATGGGGAAGTGGAATAGAATTCTTCCTCTGTAAGCCAACATGTCATAAGAGGCATTAAAATGCCAGGAGCAAGGGGCTAGTAACTCCTTCTCCTGTATAAACTACTAAATTAAAAAAAAGAAACTTTCGTTTTCTTTTTAGTTCACCCTGCCTCTGTGGGATATGGGGGTTTGCTGAAAAAATCCATTTCTTAAATTCACTTTCAGGAACATTATAAGACTGATGCATCGTGTACAATACTTGTTACACTACTGGAAGCATTGTCTCCATCACTTGTCACACTATTCCTTGAATCAAGAGACCTTCAACAGCATCAAGGCTGCCCCTCTAAAGAGTCTGATACAGACACCATAAATTACTATCATCTGTCTCTGTCTTCACTGGGAAAGACAAAAACAAGAAGCCAAGGAAAAGAAATACAGATCATAAACATTCAGATTTATTTCAACCCTTAAAATTTTATTTTCATTTGTATTTTAATGAATTACAGTATTTCAAAGGAATTGTGAGTGAGTATGATGAGTTGTTTTAGATTCACAAAACTGTAAAACATGATTGAAATCACAGACTGAGTGTTTGAACTCATGGCATGACCCTACAACTCACAGGCCAGTGTTAAAGCACTCACCACCTGACTCTAATCGATTCTTATCAGAGCCAGCTGGCTGAGTGGTTAGTGCACTGGCCTGCGAGTTTTTAGGATTCACATGCCATGGCTTTGGACCCCACTCATTCTGTAATTTGAGGTGTTTTAGGTTTAAACATCACGACAGCCCACAAGAGGCATCACATATGTAAAATTAATAAATCTATCTGAATAATAAACTTGATATAAAACTCGTACAGTAGTTATGATTAATACATATACAGTGGTCCCTTGGTTTTCGCCAAAATTTGTTCCAGAATGCTGCTCAAGTGCCATTACCGAACAAATTTACTTCCTTAAGAAATAATGTCACGTAGGTTAGTCTATTTCAGACCCCCAAAATACACTTGCAACAGCACTTACTAAAATACACTTACATAAATGTTCGAGTTTGGAGATGCACGAAAACCGAGGGACCACTGTATTGAAAGTGTGGAGAGAATAAATTGTCAAATTCTTCCATAATTTTCTTGTTGCATGAACAAAAATCAAATGTTTTTGTCTTTCTTGCCACCAATTTTTTCCCCTTTAAAATTCTGATGTCTGAGTCTCTTAGAATCTTGCAATTGCAATTTCATCCTTTTTATTGAATGTATCTCAATTTGACTCCCAACTTCAATCTTTACTGCCATCTTGGGCACTTTCATTCTGCTGTTTTCATTGCCTTTAGAATTTTTTCCATGAAACTGAACAAAGATTTTCTTTTTAAAGTTACAGCACATATTTTTCATTCCCATTTGTCCAACTTTCAAAACCTAAAGTCTTCAAATCCTGGCAATAGTCCCTACCACAGTTAACCACTCTACATATACAGAAATCCTTTAAAGAATTCTTTAGTTCTTTTTTTAGAAGAAGCAAAGTAAACTAAACCCTCTTCCAATTTTGGATGTTAAACCTTCTGGGTTTAACAACCTTCTTAGTTTAGTAGGTTGGTAGACAGCAACCACCCAGGAGGTACTACCATCCGCCAAGTGAGGTGAAACAGAAACCTGTAACTGTTTTACATGATGGTAGGATTTCTGGTGTCTTTTTCTGTCTCATAAACATGCTGGATACCAGGTATATCTTGTTTCTTACTTACACTTAGGTCACACTACACAGGCATATACATGCATGTATATAGTGGACCCGGTTTTCGTACAGCTCCAACCGAACAATTATGTAAGTGTATTTTTGTAAGTGCTTTTTTAAGTGCATTCTGGAAAGAATTAACGACAAAACTGAGGGTCCACTGGGACATACACCTTTTAGGTTTTTCTTTTTTTTAATAGCTCTTGTTCTTCTTTATTTCCTCTATTCTCCATGGGGAAGTGGAAAAGAATCTTTCCTCTGTAAGCCATGTGTGTCGTATGAGGTGACTAAATGCCGGGAGCAATGCATTAATCCCTTCTCCTGTATACATTACTAAAATAGAGAAGAAGAAAACCTTTATAAAACTGATGCTTTTAATGTGAGTGGATGTAGTGTGAATGATGAGAAAGAGATGATTGCTGATGTTATAAATGAAAAGAAGTTGGATGTCCTGGCCCTAAGCGAAACAAAGCTGAAGGGGGGTAGGTGAGTTTCAGGGGGGAAAAAATGGGATTAAGTCAGGAGACTAGAATTGAGCTAAGGGAAAGGGGGTAGCAATAATTTGAATGGTCAGTTAGGGAAGGAGAAGAGGAATATAAATGTATAAATTCAAGGATTATGTTAATTAAAATGGGGTCGGATGCAAAAAGTGGGTCATTAGTTTTATGGACCTGGAGAAGAGAGGAGGTAGAAAAGAGAAAATTTTTGGGAGATGTTAAGTGAATGATAGGCTTTTGAACCAAGTGAGAAATTGGGTGGGGACCAAAATGCTAAAGTAGGAGAAACATTTAGAGGGGGGGTAGGTAAGTTTGGGGTGCCAGGTGTAAATGTTAATGGGAGCTCTTTGATTGAATTTGTATAGAAAGGGGTTTATAGATAATAAATTTTTGAAAAAGAGGATAAATAAGAATACAAGATATGATGTGGGGAGTAATGACAGTAGTTTTTTGGGACTAATTGATAGAAAAAAAGACGTTATACCTTCGGGATATACATTTTTTGGGGGACGGGGATACAGTGGCCCCGGTTACAAATTTTTTTTTCGTTCGAGAATGCTGTTCAAGGACATTACAAAACGAATTTATCCCCATAAGGAATAATGTAAAATATATATTTTCCCCCCCAAAAATATACTTACAAAAGCTTTTAAAAAAAATAAACTTAAAAAAAGGGTTTTTTGGGACCATCATCCGGGTACCACTGTATATCAGATCATTTTTTAGCTGTAGCTGTGAGAGAAAAAAGGTCCCTTTTGATATACCTTGAAGATTTTGAGAGTTTCTTACTCTGAGCCCGGGCCATGGGCCAGGCTCGCTTGATGGAATAAAAGGGAAAAATAGAAGCAGCAAGTAAGAGAGAGGTGAAGGTTTATAAACTGAAAGAGGGGGGTTAGGTAAGATAAAACAACTATTGGAGGACAGATGGGCTAGTGAGAGTATAGGCAATGGGGTCGAAGATGTAGGGGGTAGGTTTAAGAATGTAGTGTTAGAGTGTTCAGCAGAAGTTTGTGGTTACAGGAAAGTGGATGCGGAGGGAAAAGAGCGTTGGGGGAATGATAAAAAGAGAGTAATAGGGAGAAAAGTTAGAATGAGAGGTATTTACAAAGAAAAAGGGATGCAAGGAGGAAAGTATATGGGAGAAAAAAGAGGTTAAGAGAGTGGTGGCAATGTAAAAGAGAGAAAATGAGAGGGGTGAGAGATATAAACAAATTTTGTTGAAAAAAAAAAATTTTTGGAGTGAGATTAATAAGTTGGGGAAGCCTGGGAAATGAATGGTTTTAAAGTTAAAAATAGGAGAGGAGAGTTATTAAATGGAGAGATAAGGGGGTTGAAGAAAGAAATTTTTTGAGGAATTGTTAAATGTTGATGAAGATGGGTAAACTGTGATTTCGTGAATAGGGAAAGGAGGAATAACATCTTTTAGGAGGAGGAAGAGCCAGTTGTGAGTGTGGGGGAAGTTTGTGAGGCAGTGGGTACAATGAAAGGGGGAAGGCAGCGGGATTGATGGGATAAAGATAGAAATGTTAAAAGCAGGTGAGGGTATAGTTTGGAGTGGTTGGGCCATTATTTTAAAAAATGTATGGAAGAGGGTAAGGTACCTAGGGATTGGGAGAGAGTGTGCATATTTCCTTTGTATCAAGGCAAAAAGGGGCAAAAGAGAATGCAAAAAATTTTAGAGGGAAAAAGTCTGTTGAGTATACCTGGTAAAGTGTAGATTTTTATTGAAAGAATTAAGAGTAAGATTTAGTAAAATACAGATGAACAAGGGGGCTTTAGGAAAGGTGGCGGGGTGTAGACAAAGTGTTTACAGTTAAACATATATAACAGTATTTTATAGGGGAAAAAAGGTTTTGTGGAATTTATGATTTGGAAAAAAGTATGACAGGGGGGAAGGGGGGCAATGTGGCAGATGTTTCAAATGTAAATAGGGGGTAGGTTATGAAATCAGTGAAGAGTTTTTAAAGAGGATAGTGAGGCTCGGTTAGAGTATGAGGAGAGAGGGGGATTATTTGAAAAGTAGGTTTGACAAGGATGTGTGATGTCACCATGATTGTTAATATATTTATAGAGGGGTTTAAGAGAAGTGAATGCGCGGGGTTAAAAAATAAAAAATCTAAGCAAAGTGGGGGTTTACAAGTTACTTTTCTGATGACACTTTCTTTTGGGAAAATTCTGAAGAGAAGTTCAGAGGTTGGTGGATGAGTTTTAGGGGATTAAAAAGAAAATTAAAAGTGAATATAGGAAAGAGTAAGGTGATGAGGATAACAAAAAAAATTAGGTAATGAAAGATTGGATATCAGATTGGGGGAGAGAGTAGGGGAGGTGAATGTATTCAGATATATTTAGGAGTGGGGCTTGTCAGCAGATGGGTCTATGAAGGATGATGTGAATCGTAGAATTTGGGGGAAAAAGGGGGTGGGCCAGGAGTCTGTGGAGCAAAAAAACTTTATCCATGAAACATTGAGGGAAAGTATGAGAGATAGGATACCCAAAACTTTATATGGGTGTGAAGCATGGGTGGTGAATGTTGCAACAAGGGAAGGTGGAGGCAGTGGAGATGTCATGTCTGATGGCAATGTGTGGTGTGAATATAATGCAGAGAATTAGTTTGGGAAAATTTGGGGGAGGGGCGGGATTTAAAAAATATTATTAAGAGGGGGAGGACGGTTGTTGAGGTGGTTCGGACATGTAGAGAGGAAGAAACAAAATGGGAAAAACTTTGAGAGTGTATAAATCGAGTGGAGGGGAAAGGGAGGGTAGGGGTCAGCCTAGGAAAGGTTTGGGGGGAGGGGGAAAGGAGGTTTTGTGTGCAGGGGGGTTGGGCTTCCCGGAAGCATGCGTGAGCGTATTTGATAAGAGTAATGGAGACAAATGGTTTTAACTTTACGTCGTTGGAGTGTGAGCAAAATAACTTTATTAAGGGATTCAGGGAACCGCGCCCAGACTTGAGTCCTGAGATGGGGAAAACAGTGTCTGCACCGGGGGGGGGTGTTAATGTTTCAGTTTTACAACTTTGGGTTGGGGGGGGTTTTAAAGTTTTTTTCTTTTTCCCCCCCTGTTTTGGGGGGGAATTAATTGTTAATAAAAATAATAAAAACCCCTGGCTGACTATTGTCTGTTCTTACTAAGTTATCTTCTTTAGCACACTCTTCTTTTTGCTCCGCCTTAGACATTTTAGTTTGCAGATCATCCGGGTTTTTTCCTGTCCTCATTCCTTTGTCACAGCTAGACGGGGTCAGGGTGTTCAGCCAGATTTTTTTTTTAGAAGTTATCAACTGACTTTACTGGATTTTTTGAGGACATATCAGTGCAAATGAGTTATTTTTACCTAAACAATATAAATTCAATTGAAACAACTTTGAAATTACGATTTTGTTTTTTGTTTTTTAAAGAAATTACTGTACAGTGGTCCCGGAGTAACGGACACCCGCGCAATATGTAAGTATGTACTGTATAATATTGTAAGTGTTGTGGAAGTGTTTTTTTGGGGGGTCTGAAATAGACTAACCTACGTGACATTATTCCTTGGAGAAAATTTCTGGGTAATGGCACTTGAGCAGGCTTCTGGAATAAAGTTTTTTACTGGGTGACCACTGTATTTTTAAAAACAACAGAAATTTAAATAAGAAACTTAACACGCAACTCACATACTTCTGTTCTAATTTTATGGAAGATCTGCATATGGGTAATAGTAACAAAGGAAGGAAATACATGGAACTCCGAATATCGCCGTAATCCTTCCAGAAGGTCGGCCTAAATCGAAAAGCCTAAATTCAAAGCAATATTTCCCATAAAATTAATGTAAAAAACAATTAACTGCTCCAGACATCGAAAAATAATAAAAAAAAACATTTTCTAAAGTTTAACTATAGTTTAACATACACAAAACAATGACAATTTCATATAAATGAACATTTAAATCATTATTACATACCTTTATTGAAGACTCTTGTTGGCGAAGGGAAAATAGGAGGAGGGGAGAACGATTATTGTTTGGAAGGAAATCCCCCTCATAAGGACTTCAGGTATCAAAGCCCTATCTGCGTGAAAATTCACAGATTTACAGGGGGGTTGTTCACTGAATAGTACCAACGGGCGTACTGACGCTACTGCCTCCACTGCTGCCTCAACCACTGCCTCTACCACTGCCTCCACCACTGCCTCTACCACTGCCTCAACCACCCCCAACCACTGCCTCAACCACTGCCTTCACCACTGCCTCCACCACTGCCTCCACCACAGCCTCAACCACTGCTCCACCACTGCCTCAATCACTGCATCAACCACTGCCCCACCACTGCCTCAACCACTGCCTCAACCACTGCCTCACCACTGCATCCACCACTGCCTCCACCACTGCCTCCACCACTGCCTCCACCACTGCCTCAATCACTGCATCAACCACTGCCTCCACCACTGCATCAACCACTGACTCTACCACTGCCTCAACCACTGCCTCCACCACTGCCTCCACCACTGCCTTCACCACTGCCTCAACCACTGCCTCAACCATTGCCTCCACCACTGCCTCAACCACTGCCTCCACCACTGCCTCCACCACTGCCTCACCCACTGGAGCACACGCACACCATTTTCATATTTTTCTCAATTCTTCTTTAATTCTATCGTGTTTTTTACATTCTTTACCATAGAGCTGGCACTAGAAGTTTTTTTTGGGCCCCTGGTGGGTTCTTTTACAGTCCCCTTAATAAACAAGCACAAAAGCAATGAATTATAAGGAAATGTTTGGAT
>WNWK01056642.1:0-10953 GCA_009830355.1 Cherax destructor
AAATTAGTTAGGCAGGAACGGCCCCTGGTGAATCCATGTTGAGTATCATTAATCAAATTATGCCTATCGAGATGGCTTTTATGTTATCAGCTATAATCGACTCTAATAATTTGCCTACAATTGATGTTAGACTTATTGGGCGGTAATTTGATGGTAACGACTTGTCCCCTGCTTTAAAAATAGGAATTACATTAGCCATCTTCCACGTATCAGACACTACACCTGTTTGAAGAGATAGGTTAAAAATGTTAGTTAAGGGTTCACAGAGTTCCATTTTGCATTCCTTAAGAACCCTTGAAAAAAGCTCATCAGGGCCTGGCAATTTATTTTGCTTCAAACGGTCTATCTGTTTGATAACCATTTCGCTAGTGACTGTGATACTACATAATTTATCTTCTTCAGGCCCACTAAAATACCTAATTCTTGGGATATTATTAGTGTCTTCCTGAGTGAAAACCGAGAGAAAATAATTATTAAAAATAGAGCACATTTCATTCTCTTTGTCAGTAAGATACCCATAATTATTTTTAAGGGGACCTATCTTATCTCTAACTTTTGTTCTATACACCTGGAAAAAACTTTTTGGGTTAGTTTTCGAATCCCTAGCAACTTTAATTTCATAGTCCCATTTAGCTTTTCTTATCCCCTTTTTAACGTCCCTCTTAATGTCAATATACTGATTCGTAAGATGACCCTCACCTCTTTTGATATGCCTATAAATTCCTTTCTTCTGCCCTAAAAGATATTTGAGCCTATTATTCATCCATTTTGGGTCATTTCTATTCGATCTAATTTCTTTATATGGGATAAATGTTCTTTGGGCAGCATGTATAGTGTTCAGAAAACTGTCATATTGATAGCTCTCTTCATTACCCCAGTTCACAGATGATAAGTGTTCTCTAAGTCCATTGTAATCTGCTAAGCGAAAATCTGGGACCGTTACTGAGTTATTCCTACTATGAAACTTCCATTCAATGCCAAAGGTAATTGATTTTTTGTCGCTTGAGCCGAGTTCCTCTGTAATTTCTAAATTATTAACAAGGGTTTCCTTGTTTGCCAGAACTAAGTCAAGCAGGTTATTTCTCCTTGTAGGTTCTGTCACAAACTGCTTCAAAAAACAATCTTGAACTACTTCTAAGACGTCGTTAGATTCTAAATTCCGTCAAAAAATTCCAATCAATTTGACTAAAGCTGAAGTCACCCAGAATAACTACGTTATCGTGCATTGTGGCCTTAACAATTTCCTCCCATAGTAGTCTCCCTTGGTCCCTATCTAAGTTTGGGGGACGGTATATCACACCTAAAATCTGAAAATTCTATCCAGACAGACTCTGTATGTGTTATTTCAGACTTTATTCCCTTTTTTATGCAACAGTTCAAGCAATCTCATCTCGGACATACAGTGCCACTCCACCCCCCTTCCCGAAACTTCTGTCTACTTGGAACAATTTAAAACCCTGTATATGACATTCAGCAGGCATGTCCCTATTTTTCGTATTGAACCACGTCTCAGTTATGACAAATACATCAATGTTACCTGCACTTGCAACTAATCTCAAATCGTCCATCTTATTCCTAGCACTACGACTATTTGTATAATACACTTTTAAAGACCCTCCTTTCTCTTTACCCTTCCTGCTCCATTCTGTTTTTCCACTATACCTATTACTGTCCTTGTTATTGTTACGATTTTTTATATCAAAGCCTAGATCTATATTTCGACATTCAGTATTTTCCATTTCTAAACCCATACCTCTAACTAATCCTAGTTTAAAGTCCTAACAACACCCTCAACTGAGCTAGCAAGAAAATCCACACCTGCCCTGGATAAGTGAACCCCATCCCTGGCATACATGTCATTTCGGCCATAGAAGTGGTCCCAGTTGCAAATGAATGGTACTGCATTATCCTTACAGTGTTTGTCCAGCCAGCAATTGACACCAATTGCCCTGGACAGCCATTCATCTCCAACTCCTCTCCTTGGCAAAATACCACATATGACAGGGTTCCCACCCTTCTTCCTAATTATGTCTATTGCTGACCTATACCTGCTAGTCAGGTCCTCACTCCTACGTCTGCCAACATCGTTGCCTCCAGCACTGAGACAGATAATAGGATTGCTCCCATTACCTCTCATGATGTCGTCCAGACGGCTAACAATATCCTCCATCCCAGCCCCAGGAAAGCAAACCCTCTGTCTCCTACTTCTACCTTTCAAGCAGAAGGCCCTATCCATATACCTAATTTGACTATCCCCAACAAGAACAATGTTCTTACCTTCCTTGGTGTCGTTCCCTGTAGTCGACTCACATTCATCGGGTAACACGGAGAATCGGTTCGATGTTTCCACAACAGGTTTCTGGTTCTTCGTTGATTCTACCTCTCCATCCATCCTCTTTATCTTTAACTTTGTCCCATGCATTCCAGCCACTGTCCAGGTTCCTTTCTTGGCTTGAGGATTCTCAACAGGAGGATTACTACGAATCCTCTTGTTTTCCTCAGTCAGTCGCTGTATCTCAAGCTTAGCTACCCTCAGTTCTTCCTTCAGCTGCTGGTAGAGTAGCTCAAGAGAGGACATCTTGTTCAGATTCACAGAGATCACACAAGACACGTCTTCACTGAGTTAAGTCAGGTCCACCACTGAGTTAAGTCAGTTCCACCACTGGACCTGATAATGATATCATCAGCATATGCTTAAGAAGTATATGCTTAGGTGAGGCATTTAGGAGAGCAATAAATAGCATGGGACTGAGAACTCTTGTCTGTGCTGTTCTTAGGCACATTTCTTTAAACTCCCTCAACCCTTATACATCCTCTTACTCCTTTAACTTCTTACTCCCCTCCATCCTTCGTTCTCAGGGAGGAGGGAGGGGGAAGGAAGGAAGAGGTTGAAAGGAAGGAAGAGAAGGAGTTAAGGTAGATGAAGACGAGTTCACGGGGAGTGAGTGGAAGGGAGGTGGGATTGAGAGGAGGAAGGAAGGAGCTGGTATTGAGAGGAGGAAGGAAGAGTTGAGTAGGAAGATGAATAGGTTAGAAAGGAAAGGGGAAATAGTTGAGGGAAAATGATGGAGTAGAGGAGAACATAAGAACATAAGAAAGGAGGAACACTGCAGCAGGCCTGTTGGCCCATACTAGGCAGGTCCTTCACATTACATCCCACTACAAAGATATTTGTTCAACCCAATCTTCAATGCTACCTAAGAAGTAAGCTTTGATAATTCTATTTACTCATGTGCAATTCCCACTCAAATCCAACCCCTCTCACTCTGAATTTACAACTAAATTGAAATACAGGTCCCTGCTTCAATAACCCTACTAGGCAGACTGTTCCACTCATCAACTACCCTATTTCCAAACCAATACTTTCCTATAATAATATCCCAGTAATTAATTTTTACAGAGGCCCAGAAGAAGATAAATTATTTAATATCACAGTCACTAGCGAAATGGTTATGAGACAACTAGACCGACTGAAACAAAATAAATCGCCGGGTCCTGATGAGCTTTTTGCAAGGGTTCTTAAGGAATGCAAAATGGAACTCTGTGAACCAATATCTAACATTTTTAATTTATCTCTTCAAACAGGTGTAGTGTCTGATATGTGGAAGATGGCTAATGTAATTCCTATTTTTAAAGCAGGGGACAAGTCTCTACCGTCAAATTACCGACCAATAAGCCTGACCTCAATTGTAGGCAAATTACTAGTCAATTATAGCTGATATTATTAGAAGCCATCTAGATAACCATAATTTGATTAATGATACTCAGCATGGATTCACGAGGGGCCGTTCCTGCCTATCTAATTTATTAACCTTCTTCACTAAAGCTTTTGAGGCTGTTGATCACGATAAAGAATTCGATATTGTTTATTTAGACTTTAGTAAGGCTTTTGATAGAGTACTGCACCAGAGACTGTTAAAGAAAGTGGCAGCTCATGGCATTGGGGGAAAAGTGCTGTCATGGATCGAGTCATGGCTCACCAATAGGAAGCAGAGAGTGTGCATAAATGGGGTTAAATCTGAATGGGGACTTGTAACAAGTTCCACTCATCAACTACCCTATTTCCAAACCAATACTTTCCTATATCCTTTCTAAATCTAAACTTATCTAACTTGAATCCATTATTGCGGGTTCTCTCTTGGAGAGATATCCTCAAGACCTTATTTATATCCCCTTTGTTAATACCCATTTTCCACTTGTATACCTCGATCATGTCTCCCCTCATTCTACGTCTTATAAGTGAATGTAATTTAAGGGTCTTCAATCTTTCTTCGTAAGGAAGATTTCTAATGCTATGTATTAATTTAGTCATTCTACGCTGAATGTTTTCTAATGAATTTATGTCCATTCTGTAATATGGAGACCAGAACTGAGCTGTGTAATCTAGGTGAGGCCTTACTAATGATGTATAAAGCTGTAATATAACCTCTGGACTTCTGTTGCTTACACTTCTTGATATAAATCCCAGTAATCTATTTGCCTTATTACGTACGCTTAAGCATTGTGTAGATGAATGGTTCAAGGTTGCTGCTTACCATCACCCCCAAGTCCTTCTCGCAATCTGTATGGCTAAGTTCTACGCTATTTAACTTATAAGTGCTTGGGTTATGGACACTCCCGAGCTTCAGTACCTTGCATTTATCTACATTGAACTGCATCTGCCACTTTTCTGACCACGAATTAAGTTTGTCTAAATCTTCCTGAAGTTCTATGACATCTATGTTTGAATCAATTATCCTACCTATCTTCGTGTCGTCGGCGAATTAGCTCATGTCACTAGTAATTCCCTCGTCAAGGTTATTGATATATATTATAAATAACAACGGGCCTAAGACTGATCCCTGTGGAACACCACTTGTTACAAGTCCCCACTGGATTTAACCCCATTTATGCACACTCTCTGCTTCCTATTAGTGAGCCATGACTCGATCCATGACAGCACTTTTCCCCCAATGCCATGAGCTGCCACTTTCTTTAACAGTCTCTGGTGCGGTACTCTATCAAAAGCCTTACTAAAGTCTAAATAAACAATATCGAATTCTTTATAGTGATCAACAGCCTCAAAAGCTTTATACGGGATAAATGTTCTTTGGGCTGTCTGTATAGTGTTAAGAAAGCTGTCATATCAACGTTTCGCCCACGCAGTGGCTTTATCAGTCACAGACAGATCTACCTGGAAAATGAGTAACATGAATATATATAGGGTATAGTCAGGTGGAGAATGCTGGGTCAGGTGGAGAAAGCTGCATGTGACAATCTTAAAAGTAGTGTGATAGTTAAAAACATTGTGTGACTTAAAGGACCTGCAGTGTTCCATTCTTGAGTTCTAGGTGGGATAGCGTTGAAGAAGTTTCTTGACTATACCCTATATATATTCATGTTACTCATTTTCCAGGTAGATGTCTGACTCGATAAAGCCCACTGCATGGGCGAAACGTTGGCAATAAAGGATCACATTATAATGCTTATGTGTTTATTTTTCCATTGTGTCGGTATTTTATACCATTTATTTCCATCGTTACCCCAGTCCACAGTTGATAAGTGTTCTCTAAGCCTATTATAATCTGCTAAGCGAAAGTCTGGGATTGTTACATCCATTCAATGCTAAAGGTCGCTCGTGCCGAGTTCGTCTGTAATTTCTAAATTATTAATAAGGGATTCCTTGTTTGCTAGAACCAAGTCAAGTAAGTTATTTTCCCTTGTAGGTTCTGTCACAAACTGCTTCAGAAAACAATCAATCTGACTAAAGTTAAAGTCCCCTAGAATTACTACGTTATCATGCCTTGTGGCCTTAACAATTTCCTCCCAGAGTAGTCTCCTTGTTCCCTATTTAAGTTTGGAGAACGGTATATCACGCCAAAAATCAATTTTTCACACCCTTTGAAAATTCTATTCAGAATGACTGTATGTATTATTTCAGACTTTATACCCGTTTTTATGCAACAATTTAAATGATCACCCCACCCTTCCCGATACTTCTGTCTACTTCGAACAATTTAAAACCCTGAATGTGACATTCAGCAGGCATGTCCGATTTTTCATATTTAAACCACGTCTCAGTTAATGCAAAATCATTAATATACCTGCACTTGCAACTAATATCAATTCGTCCATCTATTTCTCGCACTACGACTATTAGTATAAAAAAATGTTCAGAAAACCTCCTTCCCTTCCCTTCTTGTTCATTTCTGTTTCCACTATACCTATTGCTGTCCTTGTCACCTAGTGCCACTGACTTTCCAATATCCACCTTATTCTGCCTATTACTAGTTCTCCTAGAATTCATAACATTATTACACTCTCATTTCAAATCTTCGCAACTCATTACCTATCAATAATACGAGAGAAAATACAATTACAAGAATGTCTCCCCAAAACTGCCTTTTACAACTTGTATCATCTTTCTGCTGTCATTTCTCTCGTTCTTGAGTCATCACCCTCACTTTCATCTCCTTAAACCAGCTCTTCATCTCCCTAACCCGGCCATCGTCTATCTTTCCCTGTTAATTTCACAATAACCTCATATTTCTCTTATCTCTCTCTCTCAGTAGAAAGTGAATGTCTAGAAGCAGTAACGATGACAATACCGAAAAAATACCAAATGATTAAAAAAAAAAAGACAACCTTGACAAGTTGGAAGATAAAAGGGGCTGAACAGCCCCAGTTTTCAAAGTTTCTATTTTTCCGTATACATCTGAAAAAAAAACTTTTGGATTTGTTTTTGATTCGCTTTGAGCCTTTTACCCCCTTCTTTACCTCTCCGTTTCTTTCCCAATAGATGGTTTACGTGTCTATTTAAACCAGTTTGTTGTTATCAACTGCAAAAGTTTGCTCCAAGTATAAGAACATTCAGTAAGTATTTTGTGAAGGAACGATTCCAAAAGTTGTGGGTAAATTATATGACAGTTCGGTATATTCTTGCACTCAGAATAATAATAAAAACACTATAATGAAAGAATGAGGTAAATAATTGTGTTTATTTATTGATCAGACTGTACATCAACATTTTTAGGGTAGAGGACAGACTGTGTGGGTGACCATCTTGGTGCGGGTGCTGGTGACTGAGCTATACTCAGGTACGTAGGAAGTGCTTGTAGCCAATATGGTATCTTCCACTGTCAAATACACTTCCTCAGTCGTTGTCAGTTTCACAGTAGATGTTTGGGTTTGTAAAACAGTATGAATAACATCGGAGACAAGCGTTTCATGCTTCGTTGTTGCTAAAAGCAAAGTTTGCTTTGCTCCAACAGTAGTAAACTCAGTGTGATGGTTGGTGTTGATGATAGTGGCATGGTTTACAAGGGTGGTGGTGAGAGACAAGGTGGCGCTCACAATACGAGAGACGGGAATTGCCACAGTGGTTGTTATCACGTAGGTCTCTGTTATCTGGAAAATAATTAAGAACATAAGAAAGGAGGAACACTGCAGCAGGCCTGTTGGCCCATACTAGGCACGTCCTTCACAATCATAAGAACATAAGAATGGAGGAACACTGCAGAAGGCCTACTGGCCCATACAAGGCAGGTCCTTATAATCCGTCCCACTAACAGAATATTTGCTCAACCAATTTTCAATGCTACCCAAGAAATAGCTTTGATAATTCTTTTACTCATGTAAATATCCTTTCTAAATCTAAACCTTATCTAACTGAATCCACAATTATTGCGGGTTCTCTTTGGAGAGATATCCTCAAGACCTTATTTATATCCCTTTGTTAATACCCATTTTCCACTTGTATACCTCGATCATGTCTCCCCTCATTCTACGTCTTATAAGTGAATGTAATTTAAGGGTCTTCAATCTTTCTTCGTAAGGAAGATTTCTAATGCTATGTATTAATTTAGTCATTCTACGCTGAATGAATT
Source organism: Cherax destructor (assembly GCA_009830355.1). NCBI lineage: Eukaryota > Metazoa > Arthropoda > Malacostraca > Decapoda > Parastacidae > Cherax > Cherax destructor. The sequence continues at coordinate 7,866 of WNWK01056642.1, forward strand.
TATGTCCATTCTGTAATATGGAGACCAAAAGAGCGCTTTCAGGTGAGGCCTTACTAATGATGAAAAGCTGTAAAAAACCTCTGGACTTCTGTTGTTAAAATTAAGGGGCAAACATAAGAATGGAGGAACACTGCAGGGCCTACTGGCCCAAAAAAAGGCAGGTCCTTATCAAAACCACCACTACCTAAAAATTTATTCCCTACTCGACAAAATCAAACCCCCCCCACTCATATATTTGTCCAATCTCTTTTTAAAGCCACCCAAGGTCTTAGCCTCTATCACAGTACTCGGAAGATTGTTCCACGCATCTACAACTCTGTTAAAAACCAGTACTTGCCTATGCCTTTTCTAAATCTAAATTTATCAATTTAAATCCGTTATTTCTCGTTCTTCTTGGTTGATACCCAGTTTTTATTAATATCCCCTTTTTTTTATGCCCATCATCCCGTAACCTCGATGATACCCCCCTCATTCTCGTCCCCCGGGTGGAGATTCAACGCTCTAAGTCTATCTTCATGGGAGTTTTTTTAATTAAATTTTTTTAGTCATTCTTCTTTGTATTTTCCCCCAATGAATCTATATCCATCCTGTGTGGGAAAACGAGCTGCATAACCAAATGAGGTCCCTAGTGATGTATAGAGCTGAAAACTTTGGACTTCTGTTGCTTATATTTAAAATAAATCCTAGTAATCTTTAGCCTTATTACATTTGGGGCACTTTGTCTTCAGATTTCCTTACCATGACTCCCAAGTTTTTTAAATTCTGTATGATCAAGCTCCCCACCTAGTTTATAAATTCGGGATATTTTCATTACCAACGAAAGCCCCTTTTTCCCCCCCCACTTGAACTTCACTCCACTTTTCAGACCAAGACATTAATTTATCCAAACCCCCCTGGGTTCATTTATCCCTAAATGAATTATACGGCCTATTTTTTATATCAAAATTTATTTCCCCTTTTCAATTCCTTCATAAGGGGTTTAATGTAAATTATGAACAAAAAGGGGAAATCTTTGCCTTTTCTACGCTTAACATTGTTTTGGGTTTTTAAGGGTTGCTTTTTACCATCACCCCAAGTCCTTCTAATCTGTATGGCTAAGTTCTACGTTTTTAACTTATAATGGGTTATGGACACTGACTTTGAACTTTGCATTTATCTACATTGAACTGCATCTGCCATTTTCTGACCACGAATTAAGTTTGTCTAAATCTTCCAAGTTCTATTTAAAAAATAAAAAGGGGGCCAAGACGTCCCTGTGGAACCCCACTTTTACAAGTCCCCCCTCGGTTTTAAACCCCCAAAAGCCCCTCTGCTTCCTATTGGTGACCCCGCTCGATCCTGCAGCACTTTTCCCCCAAAATGAGCCCACTTTCTTTAACAGTCTCTGGTGCGGTACTCTATCAAAGCCTTTTTAAAAACTAAATAAACAATATCGAATTCTTTATCGTGATCAACAGCCTCAAAAATTTACAAAAAAGGGTTTAAAAAATTAGATAGGCGGGATGGCCCCTCTTTAATCCATGCTGAGTTATTAAAATCAAATTATGGGTTTTCTAGATGGCTTCCAATAAAAAGTCATGTTCATTTTTTCTTAAAATTTAAAAAAAATATAAAGGAAAATCCTTTAATTGGCTCCCCTTTTAGCTCTTGGGGGGAAAAGGCTTTAGGGGGCATGGGACTATGCTCGTTAAGGTCATGGGAGACATTTGTACACTGGTGCTTTTTATTTCTTTTTTACAATGTAATTTTTCCTCCCAAATGAAAATTTTGAAAAAGAGCCACCTGGGAAACATCACACTTGTGTTTTAAAAAAACCCCGAAAACAGGATTTGGAAAAATCAAAAAGAGCGGAAAAGGACCCAAAAACCATGATGCCCCGGAAAAATAAACTAAGAGGGGAACCCTTTTAAAAATTGCAGAGAGCTCACTGATATCAATGACGCCTTAAAAAAATATAGTCCCCCCTGAGGTGGTGGTGTCGGAAAAAGTAGTAGTGGTGATAGTGGTAGTAATTTTAAAATGGTAATTAATAATCTTTCCCCTTCTAAAAATTGGTGAATTTTTAAAAAATAAATGAGGATTGAACCAGTTAAAAACCCCCAAATAATATGAAAAAGGATTTGGGGAAAACCCACAAGTTGAAGAATTTTGACAATATTCCCCTACTTCAGTAAAAATTTTGGGGTCCTTCAAATCCATCCCACTAACAGAAAATTTTTAACCCAATTTTTAAAGCTCCCCAAAAAAAAAGCTTTGAACCCCTTAATAACATTTTTCCTTTTAAAACATAAGAAAGGGGGGGAAAACTGCAGCAGGCCTGTTGGCCCCCACTAGGCAGGTCCTTCACAATCCATCCCACTAACAGAATATTTGCTCCAACCCAATTTTTAAATTTTCCCCAAAAAATAGCTTTTCAATTCTACCCACTCATGCAGAGTCCCCCAAATCCAACCCCTCTCACTCATAATTTACCCCAAACCAAATTTGAAACTCCCAAAAGGCCCGGCCCAAAACCCCCTAGGCAGACTGTTCCACTCATCAACTACCCCTTTCCAAACCCCAAACTTTCCTATATCCTTTCTAAAAAAAAACTTAATTTTAATTGAATCCATTATTGCGGGTTCTCTCCGGGGAATATCCTCAAGACCTTATTTATATCCCCCCTTTTTAATCCCATTTTTTCCCTTGGAAAAACCCCGATCCTTTTTTCCCCCTTCTACGTCTTAAAGAATTTTAAATTTTGGGGGTTCAAAATTTCTTCTTGGAAGTTTTTAATTTTATTATTAATTTAGTCATTCTCGCTGAATTTTTCTAACAATTTATTCCCCTTTTAAAAAAGGAGACCAGAACTGAGCTGCGTAATCTAGGTGAGGCCTTACTAATGATGTATAAAGCTGTAATATAACCTCGGACTTCTGTTGCTAACACTTCTTCAAACAGGTGTAGTGTCTGATACGTGGAAGATGGCTAATGTAATTCCCCCTTTTTTTTAAACGGGGAAAAGTCGTTACCACCAAATTACCCCCCAATAAGTCTAACTTCAATTGTGGGGAAAAAATTTTAGAGTCGATTATAGCTGATAAACATA
>WNWK01056643.1:0-10952 GCA_009830355.1 Cherax destructor
TAAACCATGATAAAGTCTTCACAAATTTTACATAAGTCAACCCACGAGACAAGAAATCAGCTGGATTCTCCGCCCCGGGAATATGGTTAAAAGTTAACTTATGTTGACCCAAACTGTCATATTTCTCTTGTATCTGGTTAATTTCTGCAACTCTATTTTGCACGAATATAATCTTGCTGTTTCCGTTGCGGATCCACTGCAAGGATACCTCATTATCAGACCAAATTATGGTGTCGCTAATATTTATCTCCGGCAATTTACTCCGTATATAATCAGCTAATTTGACACCCACATAAATGGCGGTTAATTCCAACTGAGGTAAGGTACGTAATTTAATTGGAGCCACTTTAGCTTTAGACATGACAAGAGAAATGTCTTTATTACATTGAAGATAAGCGACTGCTCCATACGCTAATTTAGAAGCATCGCAAAAGATGTGGAGTATATGATTCCCTTCTTGAACTGCCACCCGGCGCGGGAACTCCAACATTGGAATTTTCTCTAAATCACCAATTAATTCTTCCCACCTGTTAGCGAATTCCTCAGGTAGGGTTTCATCCCAAGCACAATTCTGCTTCCATGCCTCTTGTACCAACAATTTCCCTCGGATCGTAAGAGGCGCCACTACGCCTAGTGGATCGAAACATTTTGAAATTTCAGCAAGTAGGATTCTCTTAGTTAATTTATTGGGCATACTATAATTATTAGGTTTTAACGATATCAAGTCTCTCTCAGTATCCCAAGTCAGTCCCAATACATTGCTACACCCAGATACTCCATCTCCGGGATTGTCTTTATTTATTCGGTCCTTTAACCTGGACGAATTACTGTTCCACTCCCTGAGAGGCATATTTGCACCTTGCATTATGTCATTAGCCCCTTCATATATCCTCATTAGCTCCTCTTCAGTTGACGTCACACCCAGGAAATTGTCCACATAGAATTGTTTACTCATTATTTCACTCAGTGGACCACCTGTACGTTTAAGATGCGCATTTATCGTCGCCTGAAGTAAGAACGGACTAGAAGTAGCCCCGAATAAGACACTTCTGAATCTGAAGGTTTTCAGTGGGCTAAGTGGATTGCTAGGATCCTCTGGCCACAGAAATCTTGTGTAATCCCGATCCGTTTCTTGCAATCCCACTCTCAGGAAAGCTTTACTTATGTCTGCCGTAAAGGCATAATTATTAACTCTGAAATTCAACAACACATCTCCCAATTTCTCCGTCAGCGACGGACCTGTCATTAAACAATCATTCAAACTAGGTACATTTTTATTACCCCTGGCACTACAATTAAACACGATCCTCAAAGGAGTGGTTTTCGAATCCTTCTTCACTCCGTGATGAGGTAAGTAGTGGCCATGAATATTGGCTTGCTCAGGGGGTACCTCCTCTATGAACTGATTAATTAATTGTTCATTAATGATCCCATTATAAGCAGTCAGCAATTCTGGTGTTTTACTTACTTGCCTTGTCTTACTTACTTGCCTTGTCTGGCTGTCCGACAGCTAGTACCTCCAGAACTCCTGGAAAAATCTCCTTCTGGTATTGCTGTATCCAATACTCACTGGGACCCACGAGCGACAACTGTCGGCCTCTATTTACCTTGTCAGTCAGCTTTCTCACAAATTGAAACACCATTTCGGTGACTCCCACTAGTTTCCTCCTTGAGGAGTAGCGTTTGGGGTCTAGTAGGTCAGTGTCTGGCTCCCCCCACGAAAGGCACTATGCTGCTGGTTGTCTCCCCGAATTTTTACTCTGGCCAGCGCTCCTTCACTGGTAACCAGTCCGGGCCTTTGAACCAAATCTCGCTTTTACTCAGTTTTTTGTGTGTCACCCCTCTGCTGATCAGGTCAGCCGGATTTTGATCTGTAGGTACATATAAAATTGTGGATGCTGTCTGTAGCTCCCGTATCTCCTTCACCCGATTCCTGACATAGGGGAGTTTGGACCTGTCGTTCTGTACCCACTGTAAGGCTGCCTCGGAGTCTGTCCATATATATGTGTGGATCACCTTCAGGTTACTTAACACTTCCTTTACCTACTTTCCCAGTCTTTCTCCCAGCAGCATCGCTGTGAGCTCTAGCTTTGGTATTGAACACTCTTTTAGGGGTGTTACCCGTGCCCGGCTGGTGGCCAGATTAACCTGGCTCCCAGCCACCAGTATGCTACAGCATACTTGGTGGAGAAGGCATCACAGAAGACATGCAGGTCATAATCTTGCCCGGTGCATCCGAGGGACCTAGGAAATGCTAAATCGTGTAACTCTGCTAAATCTTTGTTAACTAGATCCCACTCCTGACAGATGGTTTCTGGCAGTGTGTTGTCCCAACCTAAGTTCAGCTCCAAAGTCTGATGTACTAGCATTCTCCCTCGAATGGTAATGGGTGTCAACATACCCAGTGGGTCAAAGGCAGTCTGCACTTTACTCAACAGGGACCTTCTGGTCTGTTTTCCACCCCCGTCAGGTTTCCTCTTTACCCTAAGTATGTCTTCCTTGATCTCCCATTCCAGCCCCAATACCGAGGTTACCTCAGACACTGTATAACCCGCATAATCACGTTCCACCCTGCCTCGCAACGTGGGATTGTTCGTTACCCATTCCCACAATGGCATGTTAGCTGAGAGCATCTCCCCATTGGACTCCCGGTAAATGTCCATCAACTGTCCCTCATCTGAAGTGGTATCTTGCATGTTGTCTACATAAAATAAGGTCTTCAGTAATTCTTTGAGGGGACTGTTACAATTCGCCAGGTGGTAGTCTATAGCAGCCTGCAGCAAGAACGGTGAGCTAGTGGCACCAAACAACACAGCCTTGAACCTGTAGGTTTCGTACCCCTGCTCTGGTACCTCGTTATTTGCCAACCACAAGAACCTGGTGTAATCTCTATCTTGTGGTTGCAACCCAATTTACTGATATCTGCTGCATAGGCAAACTGCTCTGTCCTAAACTTTAGTAACACATCTGCTAGTCTCTGAGTCAGAGATGGTCCTGTGAACAGACAATCGTTCAACGAGGGCTCTCGGGGACTCGCCTGTGAGCTGCAATTGAAGACCACTCTGATGGAGGTGGTCGCTGACTCCTTGGTGACTGCCATGTGTGGGAGATAATGGGTATTTTCTCCTGGACTGGCATGTGGTACTTTTTCAATGAATCCCAGGGCCATCTGTTCTTTAATAATGTCATCGTACTTTCCTACCAGACCCTTCTTGGTCAGGCTGTTCACAAATGAGTTCAACTGACCCCGTGCCTTCTTAAAATTAGTGGGTTGTGTTGGGTGTACCGGTTTCCAAGGTAGTCGCACACAGTACTGGCCGTCCTTGAACTGTACATGGTTCAAGTAATCCCGATAAGTCTCCTCGTGTTCAGGGGGTGGTTGATCACCCTTAATTCCCACTACATCCAGGTCCCATAGTTTATGGACTGGTTCACTGTCGACTATCGCTTCGATAGATCTTCATGCAGCCCGATTCGCATCACTAGCAAGGCCTCAGTAGCTGTGGCGCCGGAGCCACAGCTCCGGCGCCGCGGCCAGGGCCTTGGTGGTAATGATATCGGGCAGCCTCTTCACTATCAAGGCTGAGATATTCCTGTGATGCCTGCCTAATCTAACTGCGACATCTACAACAGGATAAGACCTGTGTGGAACCGGCCCACCGAACCCTTCCACTTTCACGTCAGCCTTACCCTCGGACTTCAACTTCAACTTAGCCTCTAGAGTCTCCGTTACGAAGGATCTTTGAGCCCCAGTGTCAAAAAACAAACGGGTTGTTTTGGACCTCTTCCCATTCACAACCACCGCCATCACCGTGGGTAGGGCCACAGAACCTTGAAACCGTTCACCAGAACTAATTCCCTGTGTCGTTCTCACCACACTCACCACTACCTTGGAATCGTCTCTGCTCTCCGCCCTCCCTTGGGGCTTGATCCCCTTAGCCTGGGCTGGTCTGGTATCCTTAGGACACAATGCACTGTGGTGCTTACCCTTCCGACAGCCTCGACACTCACTGAGCTGGATGTCACAGTCCCGGGCAAAGTGTTCTCCACAACACTTGAAACAGAGTTTCAACTCCCTTAGTCGCTGGCGCCTTTGGTCATAGTTGGTGAAGCTCGAACACCCTGAACTAGCATGCTCCCCTTCGCAGAACACACATGGCCTTGTGTTGACCGTCTTAGTGGCTTCCCCCTTGGCCCCTTTGGTTGAGGACTTGTTCTGGGCATAATAAGTGCCAACCCTAATAGGGGGTGCTTTAGCTCTATCTCTCGAGTGTCCGGAGTGGTCAAACGATTTCACATTAGCGGGTAATCTCTCCCCCTGACCTATACTCAGGTGAGACACAAGATCGCCCAACCCCTCAACAATCTGTTGTATCGTGAACCAGCTCATCTGGTATATTAAGTGTAACTCGTGCACTATAGTACTAGCCAATTTTCTTTGAATCAACCGACTGACCATCCATTCCGATCCACCCCAATCATGTAAATCTTTGAGACTATTTGTCAATCTCATGACTTCGATGTGGAACTTCTCTACGCTCTGATCTTCATGACGGCAAACCTTAAGATCAGCTAATCGATAAAATATAGCAGTCTTTATCTCTTCTGTGTTGCCAAACGCATCCTTTAGTTGATCCTTGGCATGTTGATAACTAATATCAATGGTTTGGTAATGCCGGACCAAGTCAGGGATTTACCCTTGAGCTATGAACGTAAATACTGTAATTTGGCGGCATCCACAAATCATCCTGTCATCTATCTGGGATTTAAACTGATCCCAGAAAGCAATGTCAAGGAAGCTAATGTTGCAAAGGGTTGATATGTTAACGAAAAATAGATCGAAAACAGTGGATGAGGTTGAGAAGTTGTTGGAGGTGTGGATCAATGAAAAACAGATAGCGGGTGATAGTATTTACACGGTGATAATTTGTGAAAAGGCAAGGAAGTTGCACGCAGATCTTGTCAAGACAATGCCTGGAGCCAGTGGTGAGGCGAGTGATTTTAAAGCCAGCAAAGGCTGGTTTGAGAGGTTTAAGAAACATAGTGGCATACACAGTGTTGTGAGGCATGGTGAGGCAGCCAGCTCAGACAAACGTGCAGCTGAAAAATTTGTTAGTGAATTCTAGGGTTCGTAGACACTGAAAATTTGAACCCCAACAAGTGTTTAATTGTGATGAAACAGGCCTGTTTTGGTAGAAAATGCCCAACAGGACCTTCATTACTCAGGAGGAAAAGGCACTGCCAGGACACAAGCCTATGAAAGACAGGCTAACTCTTATGCTTTGTGCCAATGCCAGTGGTAATTTTAAAGTGAACCATTACTGGTGTATCACGCAGAAAATTCCAGACCCTTCAAGAAACACAATGTTAACAGGAATAATTTGTGTGTGTATTGGAAGGCTAACACTAATGCGTGGGTCACTAAGGACTTTTTCGTGGAATGGATGACTGGAGTGTTTGGTCCTAGTGTGAAGAAATACCTCCTGGAAAAGAAATTGGGACTCAAGTGCCTCCTGGTACTGGACAATGCTCCTGCTCATCCCTCACAACTTGCAAGACTATTTGTCTGACAACTTCAATTTCATCACAGTGAAGCTTTTGCCTCTAACACCACTCCTCTCATCCAGCCCATGGACCAGCAGGTCATTGCAAACTTCAGAAACTGTACACCAAGCACTGTTTCAGAGGTGCTTTAATATGACCAATGACTCTGAATTGATCCTAGAGAGTTCTGGAAAGAACACCTCAATATCGTGCATTGCATAGGCCTTATAGGTAAGGTTTGGGAGGAGTGACTTCCAGGACTCTGAACTCTGCTTGGAGACCACTGTGGCCGGATTGTGTTGAAAGAGGGATTTTGAAGGATTTGAGGCTGACGCTGACCCTGACCCTGACGACCCTGTGCCTGGTGTGGAAGATATTGTGGCTTTGGGGAACAGCCTGGCGTTGGAGGTGAGTGGTGAGGATGTGGAAGAGTTGGTGGAGGAGAACAGGGTAGAGCTAACAACTGAAGAGCTGCAAGAGCTGGAACTGGAACAGCATCAGACCAGAGCTGAGGTTATTGCTTCACAGGAGGAGGGAGAGAGTGAAGGAGGTGCCTTCTTCAGTGGTTAAGGAAATGTGTGGAATGTGGAATAGGTTACAAAGTTTTGTTGAAAACACCACCCTGAGCAAGCTGAAATGAGCCATCGGTGCAACCACTTCAGTGACAGAGCCATGTTGCACTTCAGAAAAGTATTAGAGTCGCCAGAAACAGAGGACTGTGGACATTTATTTCACAAGGAAGTAACCCCAGATAAGGACTTGTTACCTGAAGTCATTTTGGAGGTGGATTTCCCTTCCAACCATAATGCCGTCCCCTGTCGTCCTCCTATCTTCCAGATAGGTAAGTAAATATTATTTATTAATCTGTTTTTATTATTTAGTATTATTTGTATTATTTATAGTGTTAATAATGTTATTTTGTGTATGTAGAACTATAATTAAAATGTATTTTTATGATTATTTTTGGGTGGAATGGATTAATTGTATTTACATTATTTCTTATGGGAAATAAGGTTTCGAATTACGGCAATTCGTGTTAGAGCTAGCTCCTGGAACGGATTAATTTCGTTAATCGAGGACCACTGTAATGTTGTGTGTTCAGCTTGGCCTAACTGTGCCTATCTTGTTTAATTCAGTGTAGTTAGTTGGAGAAGGTAAATCCTAGCCTAACTTTATATAACTGTTGAAATTAGTGTGCAACTATAGCCTAAATCTGGCTTTGCAATTTCACTGTAAATGTTAACTAGGTTAAATCTGCCTAGCTGGTATAACTTTTGTAAATATTGCAAAGCCTAACCTGCTTGTGGCTACCTTGCAAACTTACTGAAAGTAATTGAATATACAAGTTACCTACCTGACTTATTTGTAATCACTGTAAATAATTAAACTCACAAGCTTAACTAGCCTACTCTGGCCTGCCTGTAAATTACTGTAAATAATAAAATTCTGAGTAGTTAGCTTAGCCTAGCCTGTGTAAGTCTCTGGGCCTATATGTTCAAAACTACTAAATGCCTCAAATGATGTAGTTGAAGTATTAGCAATAAAGATCGAGAATCAAAACCTGGTCATCGTGGTTGTCTACAAGCCCCCGGATGCAACGTCACAACAATTCCAGGAACAGCTTCTGAAAATTGACCACTGTCTGGAAAATCTTCCAGCTCCTGCCCCCAACATCTTGCTCCTGGGGATTTCAACCAAAAGGCACCTAAAATGGAGGAATATTGCTAACAGTGTGGTAGCAGAGATAACAACAGGAGGCAGCTCAGATGAAAAACTTGCACACACATGATCTTTTAAATCTCTGCACCAAGTTCACCTTAAACCAGCAAATAGTAGAGCCCACAAGATTAGAGAATACGCTGGACCTCATCTTCACCAACAATGATGATCTGAAACGAAATGTCATCATATCAAAAACAATATACTCAGATCACAACATAATAGAGGTCCAGACATATATGTAGGGAGCCCCAGATCGACAAATGTGATCAGTAGCGAGGAGCCTTCTTCAAATTCAACTTCAATAACAAAAACATAGGTGGGACCAAGTAAACCAAGTCCTAAATTATATAAACAGACTTTGCAAAAGTCTTTGACAAGTGTGACCATGGTGTAATAGCACACAAAATGCGTGATAAAGGAATAACAGGAAAAGTTGGCAAATGGATCTATAATTTCCTAACAAGTAGAACACAAAGAGTAGTAGTCAACAGAGTAAAGTCTGAGGCAGCTAATGTGAAAAGCTCTGTTCCACAAGGCACAGTACTCGCTCCCATCCTGTTCCTCATCCTCATATCGGATATAGACAGGGATATAAGCCACAGTGCCATGTCTTCCTTTGCAGATGACACCCGAATCTGTATGACAGTGTCCACCGTTGAAGACACTGCAAGACTCCAAGCAGACATAAACCAAATCTTTAAATTCAAATTCAAATTCAAATTCAAATTCAAATCCTTTATTTCATGTAATACAAGGTGGGGGGTACTTATAGTTATACATTAAAGTTGATATTACAAGATGGCCAATAATATGCCTAGGTATGCCTAGGCTTTTAAGGCAGTCTTATGATAGGTCTTACTCAATAGCTATACAATGGATATACAGATTGTAAGGTTAGGTTTACAAAATTTAGGTACTGGAATTTAAACATTGAGAATTTAACAATTAGTATAAAAAGTTAGCAATTAGTTTATATATTACTGATAAAGGTGATATATTGGCATAATATAGATTCTATATTGGAGTATCTTAGGCAAACTTATGACTAGCTTAAGTATTATGGAGCAATGTTGTATTAGAATTTTGGTTGGAACTGTGCAAATTAAGGGGAATCACAGATATCAATAAGTGTATTTTGCTGTGGTTAGTAATGTGCAAGTTAAGGGAGAATCACAGATATCAATAAGTGTATTTTGCTGTGGATATGTGCAAGATAAAGTAGTTTTCGTATGGTTAACTACCGGTTGGGTGCGTAAGTGAGATAAGATGTTTTTTAACGGTGCTTTTGAAAATGGAGGTTGTGTCTGCAGTTCTAGAGTTTTCAGGCAGGGAGTTACAGATTTTAGGCCCTTTTATGCGCATTGAATTTTTGTATAGATTTAGTCGGACACGGGGAATGTCAAAGAGATGTTTATGTCTGGTATTATGTCTATGGGTCCTGTCACAACTGTCAAAAAAGTGTTTTAGCTCAGGGTTAAAGTTGGAATTAATGGTTCTATAAATGTAGATAGCAGAGTAGTAAGTATGGATGTTCTGGACAGTGAGTAGGTTTAGGTCTTTGAAGAGTGGGGGGGTGTGCTGCCTAGCGTTGGATTGTGTGATAATTCTTACTGCGGCTTTTTGTTGGGTTATTATTGGCTTTAGGTGGGTAATTGCTGTTGATCCCCATGCACAAATGGCATATGTGAGGTAGGGATAGATGAGTAGATAGTATAGTGTGAGTAGGGCTGATTGTGTACATAATACCGTATCTTAGAGAGGATCCCCACAGTTTTGGACACTTTCTTTGTTATGTGTTGGATATGGGTGCTGAATTTCAGGCTGCTGTCAAGGTGAAGGCCCAGGAACTTGCCCTCGTTATGTCTAGCAATATGTGTAGAGTTGATCTTAATGTTTATTTGTGGATCATCTGTTCTGTTGCCAAACATAATATAGAAGGTCTTATCAGTGTTGAGTGTAAGTTTATTGGCAGTCATCCATGTTGCTATTTTATTAATTCGTCGTTAACAATGGTGTTAAGCGTGGCAAGGTTTGTGTGGGAGATGACATAAGTTGTATCGTCAGCAAAGAGTATTGGTTTCAAGTGTTGTGATACATTGGGAAGATCATTGATGTATAAGAGGAAGGCAGGGGACCAAGGACACTTCCCTGCGGACGCCGGTGTCTAGTGGTAGTGTCGTGGAGGATGTGTCTTTAATAGTGACATACTGGTACCTATTAGTGGGTAGGATTTGAGGTATGCTAGTGCATGACCTCTTATTCCATATGGTCAAGTTTGTGGAGTAGGATGCCGTGGTTTCTGTGTAAAAAAGCTTTCCTTAAGTCAATAAAAGTCCTAGTGGATATTCCTTATTTTCAAGTGCTGTGTAAAGCAGGTCTATCTTTTTTACTATTGCATCGTTAGTGCTTTATTTTTCCTGAAGCCAAATTGGCAGGGGTTGAGTATGCTTTGTGTAGTTATAAACGAGTATAATCTCTTGTGCACAAGTTTCTCGAATATTTTGGATAGCAATGGTAGATTTGATATAGGCCTATAGTTATTTACGTCTGTAGGGTCACCACCTTTGTGTATTGGTGTAACCCTTGCTGTTTTGAGTAGTGTTGGGAAAAGGGGCTAGATTCTAATGATTTGTTAAAAAGTAAAGAAATAGGATATGAAAGGACATGAGCAGCTCGTTTGTATATTAAGGGTGGAACTTGAGACAGATGTCCTGATTTATTTTTAAGTGACTTGATTATCATGGAGACTTCAGTGGGTTCTGTAGGTAAGATATAAGGAGGATGGGATATTCCCATCTAGGTAATCACTTCTCGGGGTGGTATCTGGAATTTTACTGGCAAGATTTGATCCTATAGTTGAGAAAAGTCATTTATCTTGTTTACTGTATCAATAGGCTGTAGTGGTGTTTCGTTTGGTTTAGTTAGGACAATATCCCTATTTTTTTTTTTGTTTGTGGGTGCCCATAATCTGTGGAGTGTTTTCCAGGTCTTTTTATATCTCCTCTTGTTTCAGTGAATCTGCTGGAGTAGTACAATTGTTTGGCTTTTTTTTAGTTTGGTGAGAACTGATGAATAGTGTTTAACAAACTCCTTATGTATGAATCCCCGTCTATATTGCTTCTCATATTGATGTTTCTTGTTAATGGATTTTAGTAAGTTGTTAGTTGTGGCAGCCCAAGTTTATTCAAAAGAAGTTCAATGATGAGAAATTTCAATTCTCAGATACGGAAAATGTGGGGAATTAAAAACTCATCGGGTACAAAACTTTTCCCAAACCCCACAATGGGAAAAATAATTAAAGACCGGGGTGATTGTCAGAGGATTCACCTTCAAGGCCATAACACCTGCAATCCTCTGCTAGAAAAAGACAAATGGATAATGAGAACCTTCAAAACCAGGGATGCCAACCCATTTGCCTTCAGATCCTTTTCTATCTGGTAAATATTGTGCCAAAACCCCCTTTCAAGGCGGGTAAATTGCTGACCAAAATTTAGGAACCTTCACCGCACCAAATGCGAAAACCACCTCAACTACGGGAACGCGAGTTCCCCAAAACCGCCCCCAAATAGGCGGGGAGATACATTATTATATAAAATGGAAAATTCTCGAGGGTTAGGGCCCAAAAATTTCCCCAAAATTTCCCCACAAAGCAAAAACTAGGTAGGCGATGTAACATCCCCCAATAA
>WNWK01056644.1:0-10952 GCA_009830355.1 Cherax destructor
GGAAAGTTAAGGAAAGTGACAGGCCACTGGACGAAGGGATAACAGACAGTGAAGAGATTGAAGAAAGAAAAGCTGCAATGGAGGCAAATAAATCGAATCAGGGTTACATAGAGATAGGCCATGGGAGAATGAAAGAGAGAGTCAGTCTTTATTTATGGGCTCAGGGAAACTGAAGGGAAACTTATGAAACAAGAAGACAAGGGAGAAAAAGCGATTGAAAGCATCATGAAAGCAATAGGAGAAGATGACATGACCCAGCTGGCAAATTTTCTGAGAATAGAGGGTGTGCAAGATGAAGAATCCGCCAGCCAAAGTGATTTTCAAGGTGGAATTGACACAAAACAGGATTCTGCAGGAGAAAGCAAGACTAAGGGATATGTCAGATTAACGGAATGTGTATCTCAACCGCGACAGAACATAAGAAGAAAGACAGAAACTGAAAGAGAGGTACAGAGACAAAGGAGGAAAGAGAGATGGACATGAGAACCCAGACTCAGGAGAAGCTCAAATACCTTCAGATGTCCCCCAACCTGGACAACCCCAATGCAACCAAACAATCTAAACCAAAACACACATGCTTCCACCCACCTCATTACAAAGTCCACCTTCACAGCAACCACCCATAGTTCCTCATCAGGTCTACCACTTTCCCAATTCCAACGTACCCCCCTGACTACGATTTTAGAAAATAATTTGAAGGTTTGGTATACAAATGCAGATGGAATAACAAATAAATGTGAGGAGTGGCATGAAAGAATAAAGGAGACATCCCAGACATAATAGCACTCACAGAAACGAAACTCACCAAGATGATAACAGATGCAATCTTTCCACCCGGATATCAAATCCTCAGGAAAGATAGAGGGAGCAGAGGGGGAGGAGGAGTTGCACTGCTCATTAAGAACCGGTGGGGATTTGAGGAAGTGGAAGGAATGGATGGAATGGGCGAAAGGGACTACATAGTAGGAACAATCCAGTCTGAGGGCCATAAGGTGGTAATTGCTGTAATGTACAACCCACCACAGAACTGCAGGAGGCCAAGAGAAGAATACGACGAGAGCAACAGAGCAATGGTTGACACACTAGCCGAGCCCACACAGGGAGAGCAAAATTGCTAGTTATGGGTGATTTCAATCACAAAGAGGAAGAGGAGAGGTTTGTCCCCAAGGGAAACAGAAGTAATGGGAAGACCAGAACGAGTCCTTGGTTCACCCAAAGAGGCAGGGAGGCAAAAACTAAGTGCACTAGAGGATGGAAAAAGTACAGAAGACAAAGGACCCAGGAAAATAAAGAGATTAGCCGAAGAGCAAGAAACGAATATGCACAGGTAAGAAGGGAGGCTCAGCAACAATACGAATATGATATAGCATCAAAAGTCAAGTCTGACCCGAAGCTGTTGTATAGCCACATCAGGGGGAAAACAACAGTCTAGGACCAGGTAATAAGGCTGAGGAAGGAAGGTGGAGAGTTCGCAAGAAACGGCCAAGTGGTATGTGAGGAGCTCAACATGAGATTTAAAGAAGTCTTTACAGAGTAGACAGGAAAGAATCCAGGAATTCAGAATAGGGAGGTATACCAACAAGTGCTAGATGAAATACACACAACCGAGGAGGAGGTGAAGAAGCTGGTATGTGAACTCGATACCTCAAAAGTGGTGGGTCCTTAAAACATTTCTCCGTGGGTTCTTAGAGAGGGAGCAGAGATGTTAGGTGTGCCACTAACAAAAATCTTCAACACATCCATTGAAACTGGGCAACTACCTGAGGTGTGGATGATGGCAAATGTAGTCCCAATTTTTAAGAAAGGAGACAGACATGAGGCATTAAATTACAGACCTGTGTCACTGATGTGTATAGTATGCAAAGTCATGGAGAAGATCATCAGGAGGAGAGTGGTGGAACACCTAGAAAGACACAAGTTTATAAACGGCAACCAGCACGGTTTCAGGGAAGGAAAATCCTGTGTCATAAACCTACTGGAGTTTTATGACAAGGTAACAGAAGTAAGACACGAGAGAGAGGGGTGGATAGACTGCATTTTCTTGGACTGCAAGAAGGCGTTCGACACAGTTCCTCACAAGAGGTTAATGCAAAAGCTAGAGGATCAGGCACACGTAACAGGAAAGGCACTGCAATGGATCAGAGAATATCTGACAGGGAGGCAACAACGAGTCATGGTAAGTGACGAGGTGTCAGAGTGGGCACCTGTGACGAGTGGGGTTCCACAAGGGTCAGTCCTGGGACTGGTACTGTTTTTAGTATATGTGAATGACATAACGGAAGGGATAGACTCAGAAGTGTTCCTGTTTGCAGATGATGTGAAGTTAATGAGAAGAATTAAATCAGTATAGGATCAGGCAGTAATACAAAGTGACCTGGAAATACTACAAGCCTGGTCCAGTAACTGGCTCCTTGAATTTAACCCTGCCAAATGTAAAGTCATGAAGATTTGGGAAGGGCAAAGAAGACCGCAGACAGAGTATAGTCTAGGTGGCCAAAG
The DNA here is from genome assembly GCA_009830355.1 of Cherax destructor. NCBI lineage: Eukaryota > Metazoa > Arthropoda > Malacostraca > Decapoda > Parastacidae > Cherax > Cherax destructor. Next base: position 2,500 of record WNWK01056644.1, read on the forward strand.
ACTGCAAACCTCACTCAAGGAAAAAGATCTTGGGGTGAGTATAATACCGAGCACATCTCCTGAGGCACACATCAATCAGATAACTGCTGCAGCATGCGGGCGGCTGGCAAACCTAAGAATAGCGTTCCAATACCTCACTAAGGAATCGTTCAAGACTCTGTACATTATATACGTTTGGCCCATACTGGAGTATGCAGCACCAGTTTGGAACCCACACCTGGTCAAGCACGTCAAGAAACTAGAGAAAGTGCAAACGTTTGCAACAAGACTAGTCCCAGAGCTAAGGGGATTGTCCTACGAAGAAAGGTTAAGGGAAATCGGCCTGACGACACTAGAGAACTGGAGGGTTAGGGAAGACATGATAACGACATATAAAATACTGCGAGGAATAGATAAGGTGGACAGAGACAAGATGTTCCAGAGAGGGACACAGAAACAAGGGGTCGCAATCGGAAGTTGAAGACTCCTATGAATCAAAGAGATGTTAGGAAGTATTTCTTCAGTCATAGAGTTGTCAGGGAGTGGAATAGCCTAGAAAGTGACGTAGTGGAGGCAGGAACCATACATAGTTTTAAGACGAGGTTTGATAAAGCTCATGGAGCAGGGAGAGAGAGGACCTAGTAGCAATCAGTGAAGAGGCAGGGCCAGGAGTTATGACTCGACCCCTGCAACCACAATTAGGTGAGTACAAATAGGTGAGTACATGATGTGAAGTGATGTGAAGTTGATGAGAAGAATTCAATCGAACGAGGACCAGGCAGAACTACAAAGGGATCTGGACAGGCCGCATGCCTGGTCCAGCAATTGGCTCCTGGAGTTCAATCCCACCAAGTGCAAAGTCATGAAGATTGGGGAAGGGCAAAGAAGACCGCAGACGGAGTACAGTCTAGGGAGCCAGAGACTGGAAACCTCAATCAAGGAAAAAGATCTTGGGGTAAGTATAACACCAGGAACATCTCCTGAGGCGCACATCAACCAAATAACTGCTGCAGCATATGGGCGCCTAGCAAACCTAAGAACAGCATTCCGACATCTTAATAAATAATCGTTCAGGACCCTGTACACTGTGTACATAAGGCCCATACTGGAGTATGCAGCACCAGTTTGGAACCCACACCTAGCCATGCACGTGAAGAAGCTCGAGAAAGTGCAAAGGTTTGCAACAAGACTAGTCCCGGTGTTAAGGGGTATGTCCTACGAGGAGAGGTTAAGGGAAATCGACATGACGACACTGGAGGACAGGAGAGACAGGGGGGACATGATAACAACATATAAGATACTGAGAGGAATTGGCAAAGTGGACAGAGACAGAATGTTTTAGAGATGGGACACAGCAACAAGGGGACACAGTTAGAAGTTGAAGACTCAGATGAATCACAGAGATGTCAGGAAATATTTCTTCAGTCACAGAGTGGTCGGGAAGTGGAACAGTTTAGGAAGCGATGTAGTGGAGGCAGGCTCAATACATAGCTTTAAGAAGAGGTATGACAAAGCTCATGGCGCAGGGAGAGTGACCCAGTAGCGACCAGTGAAGAGGCGGGGCCAGGAGCTATGAATCGACCCCTGCAACCACAACTAGGTGAGTACAACTAGGTGAGTACACACACATACTAGGACAAAATGGTAACAAACACATACACACACATACACACACACACACACATACATACATACACACTCGACCCCTGCAACCACAAATAGGTGAGTACAAATAGGTGAGTACACACACACACACACTTACAACAGGCCCAGTTTTCAATCGACATGTGTCAGGACAAAATGGCAACCAACACACACACACACACACACACAATTAGGTGAGTACAATTAGGTGAGTACACACACACACACACACACATACATACACACACACACACACACACACGTGGCAATGCTTTATTTACAGAGAGCAAAGTCAGGGTATTTTTCCAGAATGGTCTGTAATATACCACTGTGGATAAAATACTTTGACATATCTTGAACATTTCTGAGTGAGTTGTCTCTGAATTCATTAATTTTATCGCACTCCAGTACATAATGACGCAGGGTGTGACAATAATCCAACTGACAAAGTTTACATTTTGTTTGGTCTACATCTGGTGGTGGTGATTTAAGTAACCTGCCAAAGATACTTGTAACCCAGCCGGAGGCGGGCTGTAGTGACATCCAAGAGTCTGCTTATATTGTTGGATGCACCATAGACATGTGGCTCCTCCTGCATGATAGAATAATGATAAATGAACTGACTGGTGTCAATCTCCCTGAGTCTTAAGTCAATAAAATTCAGTTGAAGTTCTTTTCGTATTATTGTTCTCAAACTGCTAACTGACAAGCCAAGATTGTAATCTACCCCCACTTTGAAAGCATAAAACTTAGCTAATTTATCAGTTCTATCATGCATCTGAAGACCATTGTGAGATGGAATCCACAGCATGTGCACTCTGAATCTACTATCCACAATCCTACCATAACTGTGTCTGGCTTCTGACACAAGCATGCTACAAGTTATACTTGATGAGTTGAGAGCATTTATGGATGACAGAGAATCAGTTACAATTAGAGAGTCAACCTGAGATACGTGGACGCATTTGAGTGCAAGAAGTATGGCAAACAGTTCTGTCTGAAGGGTAGAGGCCCAGTTATTGATGCTTGCTCCAATTTCTTTAAGAGAGCCATCACTCTGTATGACAACAGCATCACTACCAGCTGCACCAGTGGATTGGTGAACAGAACCATCAACGTAAATCATTTGTGAGAGAGTGTGCTGTTTGGCTAAATTATCAATACAGCTTAAGGCATCATGTTTGGCTTCAAGGCGAAGCTTTGGTTGTGATTTAAAAAGTAGTTGGGGGGGAAATGGAGGGATGGTAGTTTGGAATGGGGTAATATTCCATGGAGCGGAGAAGTGCCACTGTTGCCTTACTTGCCACAGATCATGTATCTGATTCATGCGGAGGTCGGTTCCAGTTTTTTCGATCCATCTGGAGGGATGTTCATCAGTGCTGAGGAAAGTTTGGAGGGCTTCTGTGCAGGGGTTTGTATGGGCTAGCCTGAGCATATTAACCCTAATTAGGATATTTCTTTCAGTAACACGATCTCTGATGCTTGGAATATCAAGTTCTTTCTGCATATTTAAAATTTTGGCAGTACGAGGGCATCCTAAAATGACCCTCATTGCTTCGTTCTGCAGTTTTTCCAACCCTCCAAGCTTCCAATCAGACACAAGAGCAAGTAGTGGGGCAGCATAATCAACTAATGATCTAATATAAGCAAGATACATCATTTTCACAATTTTAACATTAGCACCATACCTGGGGTGAAACCCTGCCACAACTCTAAGTGCTCTCAGCCTTTCTTTGTATTGACGACAAAGTCTCGTTACAACAGGTCCAAGTAGTGTGACCTCAAAGCCTAGATACCTGTATCTGTTTACATATTCTAGAAGAGACCCATCATGCAACTGGATCTGGCGAACTGTGTCTCTCAGTCGAGGAGGACGCCTATTGAGTATCTTTGTTTTATCAGTAGAGATTATCAACCCCAGGTCCTGACACGAGGCTAGTGCATGGTTAAGGATGTTTTGGGTGTTGGAGAATCCGGTGGTGTGAATCAGCGAAACTAATCATGTAATGATGGGGCTGGCTAGGCATAGCATTAAGTAAGGCATTAATTAGAATATTGAATAGAGTGGGACTGACCACACCTCCCTGTGGGGTTCCTAATTGGAAATAAGTTAAGGACCCCAATGGAAATAAGTCACTCTGTCTGACTTTTTGGGTTATCCTAGGTTCTCTACACATATGCTGCTATGTATGATAATCTATGTAAATGTATTTGTGTATACCTGAATAAACTTACTTACTAAACTTACTTACTTACATACTTACTTACACTTCTATGCCCCTGGAACAACACAGAAGACTTTCTGTTGGACAGGTAGCCTTTAATCTAGCGGAGAAGCCATCCTCCAACATCCATTCTGGCAAGTTCACTAATGATTACATGTCGGTTGGAAACATCAAAAGCAGATTTAAGGTCAAGGAAGGTAGTGTATGAGCTATCAGTGTGCAGAATGAGAAAGGTGTCTATGCAATGGTGCACACTTCTTCCATGCATGAAGCCATGCAACCGGGGGTACAAAATTTTTTTGATTCTGTACATGAGACGATTAAGAATCATCCTCTCGAATGTTTTACATAAGCAGCTAGTAAGAGATATTGGGCGAAATGAATTTTGTTGATTGGGCTTAGGAATGGGAATGATGAGGCTGTTGGTCCAAGATTTAGGGAGCTCCCCAGTTACATAGCTCATGTTATATAATTCGAGTAAAGGATTGCCTGATACTCGACACAGCAATCTTAGTATATTGTAGGTAATACCATCCTCACCAGGTGGAGTTGCCCTTAGTTAGTGCTGCATCAAGTTCAAAGTCAGTGAAAGGAATGTTACAGTCATCTTCCTTGCTGAGCACAAAAAAACAAGTCTCTCCCTAGCATCATATTTGTCATTTAATTTCGCCTGTGTGGTACTTGGAAGATTTTCATAGCTTGATGTAACAGCCCAAGCACTGACTAGCTCATTCGCCCTATGTTTACCTGGAGGGAATTCCAGGGGTCAACGCCCCTGCAGCCCGGTCTGTGACCAGACCTCATGTTGGACTAGAGCCTGATCAACCAGGCTGTTACTGCTGGCCGCACGCAGTCCAACGTACGAACCACAGCCTGGCTGGTCAGGTACCGACTTTAGGTGCCTGTCCAGTGCCTGCTTGAAGACAGCCAGGGGTTTGTTGGTAATCTCCCTGATGTATGCTGGGAGGCAGTTGAACAATCCTGGGCCCCTGACATTTATTGTGTTGTCCCTCAACGTGCTAGTGGCACCCCTGCTTTTCATTGGGGGGATGTTACATCGCCTGCCGAATCTTTTGCTTTCGTAGGGAGTGATTCTCGTGTGCAAGTTTGGTACTAATCCCTCGAGAATTTTCCACGTGTATATAATAATGTATCTCTCCCGCCTGCTTTCTAGAAAGTACAGGTTTAGGAACTTTAAGCGTTCCCAGTAATTGAGGTGGTTTATCGCAGTTATGCGTGCCGTGAAGGTTCTCTGCACATTTTCAAGATCATCAATTTCACCCGCCTTGAAAGGTGCAGTTAGTGTGCAGCAATATTCCAGCCTAGATAGAACAAGCGATCTGTAAAGTGTCAACATGGGCTTGGCATCCCTGGTTTTGAAGGTTCTCATTATCCATCCTGTCATTTTTCTAGCAGATGCGATTGCTACGGTGTTATGGTCCTTGAAGGTGAGATCCCCTGACATGATTACTCCCAGGTCTTTGACATTAGTTTTTCGCTCTATTCTGTGGTTGGAATTAGTTTTGTACTCCGACGATATTTTAATTTCCTCACGTTTTCCGTATTTGAGTAATTGAAATTTCTCATCATTGAACTTCATATTGTTTTCTGCAGCCCATTTAAATATTTGGTTTATGTCTGCTTGGAGTCTTGCAGTGTCTTCAACGGTGGAGACTGTCATACAGATTCGAGTGTCATCTGCAAAGGAAGACACAGCACTGTGGCTTATATCCCTGTTTATGTCCGATATGAGGATGAGGAACAGGATGGGAGCGAGTACTGTGCCTTGTGGAACAGAGCTTTTCACAGTAGCTGCCTCAGACTTTACTCTGTTGACTACTACTCTTTGTGTTCTACTTGTTAGGAAATTATAGATCCATCTACCAACTTTTCCTGTTATTCCTTTATCACGCATTTTGTGTGCTATTACGCCATGGTCACACTTGTCAAAGGCTTTTGCAAACTATGTGTATATAACATCTGCATTCTGTTTGTCTTCTAGAGCATCCAGGACCTAGTCGTAGTGGTCCAGTAGATGGGACAGATAGGAGCGACCTGCTCTAAACCCATGCTGCCTTGGGTTGTGCAATTGATGGGTATCAAGATGAGTGGCGATCTTGCTTCTTAGAACCCTTTCAAAGGTTTTTATGATATGGGACGTTAGCGCTATTGGTCTGTAGTTCTTTGCTATTGCTTTACTGCCCACTTTGATGAGTGGAGCTATGTCTGTTGTTTTTAGTAACTCCGGGACGACCCCAGTGTCCATTCTCCCTCTCCATAGGATGTTCCATGAGTGCAAGGGCATGTCTTTTATTGCCTTTTCGAAGTCATTTGGCGTCAGGGTGATGTCAGATAGGCATGCGTCTACCTGGAGTCTACCTGGAAAGAATTCCAGGGGTCAACGCCCCCGCGGCCCGGTCTGTGACCAGGCCTCCTGTTGGAACAGTTCCTGATCAACCAGGCTGTTACTGCTGGCCGCACGCAGTCCAACGTACGAACCACAGCCCGGCTGATCAGGTACCGACTTGAGGTGCCTGTCCAGTGCCTGCTTGAAGACAGCCAGGGGCTTGTTGGTAATCCCCCTGATGTATGCTGGGAGGCAGTTGAACAATCTTGGGCCCCTCACACTTATTGTGTTGTCCCTCAACGTGCTAGTGGCACCCCTGCTCTTCATTGGGGGGATGTTACCTCGCCTGCCGAGTCTTTTGCTTTCGTAGGGAGTTATTTTTGTGTGCAAGTTTGGTACAAAGCCCTCGAGAATTTTCCATGTGTTTATAATAATGTAATATCTCTCCCGCCTTCGTTCTAGAGAGTACAGGTTTAGGAACTTCAAGCGTTCCCAGTAGTTGAGGTAGTTTATCGCACTTATGCGTGCGGTGAAGGTTCTCTGCACATTTTCAAGGTCAGCAATTTCACCCGCCTTGAAAGGTGCAGTTAGTGTGCAGCAATATTCCAGCCTAGATAGAACAAGCGATCTGTAAAGTGTCAACATGGGCTTGGCATCCCTGGTTTTGTAGGTTCTCATTATCCATCCTGTCATTTTTTGAGCAGATGCATTTGCTACATTGTTATGGTCCTTGAAGGTGAGATCCTCTGACATGATCAATCCCAGGTCTTTGACATTAGTTTTTCGCTCTATTGTGTGGTTGGAATTAGTTTTGTACTCCGATGAGATTTTAATTTCTTCACGTTTTCCGTATCTGAGTAATTGAAATTTCTCATCATTGAACTTCATATTGTTTTCTGCAGCCCATTTAAAGATTTGGTTTATGTCTGCTTGGAGTCTTGCAGTGTCTTCAACGGTGGACACTGTCATACAGATTCGGGTGTCATCTGCAAAGGAAGACACAGCACTGTGGCTTATAACCCTGTCAATGTCTGATATGAGGATGAGGAATAGGATGGGAGCAAGTACTGTGCCTTGTGGAACAGAGCTTTTCACAGTAGCTGCCTCAGACTTTACTCTGTTGACTACTACTCTTTGTGTTCTACGTGTTAGGAAATTATAGATCTATCTACCAACTTTTCCTGTTATTCCTTTATCACGCATTTTGTGTGCTATTACACCATGGTCACACTTGTCAAAGGCTTTTGCAAAATCTGTGTATATAACATCTGCATTCTGTTTATCTTCTAGAGCATCCAGGACCTTGTCGTAGTGGTCCAGTAGTTGGGACAGACAGGAGCGGCCTGCTCTAAACCCATGCTGTCCTGGGTTGTGAAATTGATGGGTATCAAGATGGGTGGCGATCTTGCTTCTTAGAACCCTTTCAAAGATTTTTATGATATGGGACGTTAGTGCAATTGGTCTGTAGTTCTTTGGTATTGCTTTACTGCCCCCTTTGTGGAGCGGGGCTATGTCTGTTGTTTTTAGTAGCTGCGGGACGATCCCAGTGTCCATGCTCCCTCTCCATAGGATGTTAAAAGCATATGATAGGGGTTTCTTGCAGTTCTTGATGAACACGGAGTTCCATGAGTCTGGGCCTGGAGCGGAGTGCATGGGCATGTCATTTATTGCCTTTTCGAAGTCATTTGGCGTCGTGATGATGTCAGAAAGGCATGCGTCTGTCAAGTTCGTGGCACTCTCATAAAAAATCCTTTAGGTTTTCGATTTTCAGTCTGGTTAGTGGCTCGCTAAAGACTGAGTCATACTGGGATTTAAGTAACTCACTCATTTCCTTGCTGTCATCTGTGTAGGACCCATCCCGTTTAAGTAGGGGCCCAATACTGGTTGTTGTTCTCGACTTTGATTTTGCATAGGAAAAGAAATACTTAGGGTTTCTTTCAATTTAATTTATGGCTCTTAGTTCTTCCCGTGTCTCTTGATTCCTGTAAGATTCCTTTAGTTTTAATTCGATGATTACTATTTCTCTGACTAGTGTCTCCATACATATTTCAGAGATATTGGCCTCCTGTAGCCGCTCCATTATTCTTTGCCTTCGCCTGTATAGGGAGCGCTCTCTTTCTAGTTTGCATCTTCTCCTCCTTTCCTTAAGGGAATTTGCCTTGAGCAAACCTCAAGTACCACAAGAGTTAATTTGTTCTAGACATAGGTTGGGATCCGTGATGCTAGGCAATCTTCCCAGTTTATATCATTTAGGACTT